>JAQFZC010002138.1:0-24656 GCA_034695205.1 Dicyrtoma fusca | reverse complement strand
CCAACAATTTAATGAAAGGTACTTAAAAGGATGTCTAAGGTGATAGCAATACGAGAAATATTTTTTTCAAACGCCGTAATACCTTTTTTTTGAACGATCACAATAGCCCGAATATCACAAATACCCGACTCTACCCTACACTGTATTGCACTACTGCACTGCACTCCACTACACACTCTGATTCTGTTTTGAAAATAATGCGTGGCGTGCTACAGTGGGATGGTGTGGTTTGTACATATGTGTATTTGCTTGTGTACAGATAAACCCGATAAGTGTCTGTACAGGCAATGGATGATGATGTAGCAAAATTCTTATTCATTGAGAAGCCACAATCGTTGAATCGTTGATGTACATAAATACATACATATTCGATCACCGAAGTTTCAACTTTGTATCGCAATCAAATGAGTTTGTATTGTGTATCTGTAGTTGCATGGGTAGGTAGTTACCTACATGACTTTTGTAATTGTGTAGTAGTGTACCGCTATATAGTGACTATAGTGCATATGTTAATTCGTGTGTAGCACAACTGAGTATTATTAAAGACGCAGAAGAAGGCACCTGGAAATGTAACAACAAAAATTCTTTAATGTGAGACTGGGTTGGAACCGTACAACCGTGGAGCGTGGCAACCAATCAGCCATTTCCTTCACCTACTGTATCGCCTGTATGTGCTCCCATTGAGTTTGTTTTTGAAAGCTTTCCTTTTGTTAATTAAAAAGTAGTGAAGCAGTCAAGTGTTGCGAACCACTACCTGTATTGTACGGAGAAATGTGTGACACGTAATGGTCGTTTTGTTATTACATGATTCTGGCTGTATACCTACATAATTATTACTGTGCCATGGTAGTAGGGTACCTAATAAAGAAGTAACGAATTATTACTTTTTTTTTCTAATAAAAAAAATGTGAAATTCAATTTGAGCTGCGCTGGTACTGGTATTGGTACTGATACTGGTCACTGAGTCACTGGTGTACTTTGTAGCATATGGGGTAGGTACATACATAAGTGAATGACTTAATGAATGAATTAACATTGCCTGTAATACATTGAAGGGGCCATTCCATCCATAACATGTGAGTCATGGAGGGAGTTTGTTTGCGAAAGCAGAGTTCAAAAGCTCAACTGTAAGGCAAATGTTTAGCAAAGTCAGCAAGAAACTATGAATTAATATCAATTAAGTTTTTTCGACTAGAAAATTGAGTGGTGTGACGGGTTGAAGTCATTCATTTACGAATGCAGGCAGAGGTTTCTACGGTCTATACGGTCGTCAAAGGCTATGAGTAGGACCGGTGCAGTTGTTGGACTTGGCTACACTGCCGAATGTGGATGATAATGATAAATTATGCTGAGCAGTTTTTATGCAACATTAAGTTTGACTTCAACTCTAATTTCACGACGGTTGACGTTGGCAATTTAGATTGACAGATGGTATATCAATCATATATGAAACTAAATATAAAAAAAAATACCAAGTCATTTTTTGAGCCAGTACAGGGCAGGGGTAGAGTCCGTGGGTAGCCAAGGTTATGGAGCACACAAATACGTGCCCTCTACATAATGTACTGTATAATTGTAAATTGAATTTCATGAGTAAATAACAATGTGTGGAAGAATGGACGACGCGACGGTGACTATAGGAGGAGAAAACAATTTCATTTGGGGCTGCATTATTGGACTGGCATATACTTACAGCATGGGCATGGAAATCCATCACAGTCATTTCTGAACAAGAGTTGCATGCAATCGTGTCGTTCTCAATGTTCTCGTTCTTTGGCATTATTGGTATTTAAGTGTGTAGCCTGGCCCAACCTTTGCATGAGAGGTATATACCTACATACTTACATTGGGAGAGTATTTGTGTGTGTGTGTGTGTGTGCCTGTCTGTAATTATGCTATACTCCAAAAATATACGGTGTCAATAAAAAGTCAACTCATGCACAAAGGAAATAGTCGATGTAGTAAACGCAAGCATAAGACTAGGAATTAGCTATTAGTATTCCTTATTCGGTATTTAAAACCTGTGAAATGAAAACTTCCCTTTTGCAATTTTATGATCACGATCAGGCCAGAGACACAGGCTACACGGAATTTCCATCCGTGTTGCTTGAATTGGAAGTGGAAATTAAACCTTTGTCCGGTATATATATATCCTTTATACGAAGTTAAAAGTTATACTGGGATCTTCTTCTAACGTACACACCCTGGTGGTCGTTTCAGCTTGTCAAATAAATAAACTCAACTCTGTAATATGCAAATTCTCAATTTATAAATTATTGTATGCACACGCAACGCAATACAGCCCACAATCTGTATGCCTATCTTTTGTATTGTATTCTGGGGAGGAATCACTTTAGAAAACGTAGAAAAACCTCAGCATAAAACAGAAACCAATTAAACTCGAACAGATTGTGTTTTGTAAATAGGTGGTATTATACATTGTACTGTGTCTCGGTGTGTATATGTATGTTTGGTTGAAAGATAAAGTCAATGCCAAAGAGTATCCAGGGGCATCAACTTACTAGTTAGATAAAGCTTTCAAAGTTTCAAGTGCCCATACAACAGTACATACAATAACAAAAGGTATATTTTGAGGTTTGACGTGCAAAGTTGGAAATTGTTATGCAAGACGAAGGAGAGGTGGTAAATTCTTCCTTGTACAAACTGCCTACACAAGAAATGAGACCGTCCTCCGACATTCATATTTTATCTCGTCTTACACCAAAGGCTGGAAGTTATCTTTGTCCGTATACGTACCTGCTGCCTACCAACTCATAATTGAGAATTGAGAAAAGCCGGGAGCTGGAAGAGTCAGAACCAGAAGCTTTTGCTTCTTTTTTTTTGCCTTAATAGAACAGAGAGCACAATGCCGAGCAGTGAGTGGTAGTTAGTGAATGGAGGTAATAAAAGCATGAGACGAAAAAAAATGGCTGGCACCTGGTCAATTTATTCCATTCTCTTATTTGTATTCTGCATTTATTTTGGCCCAGTCAAGCTGGAACACCCAACGCCAGGCCAGACCTGACGAGTGAGTGAGTGAGTTTAGCATACCGTGACGTAGCAGGGGATGTATACATAGGTACATAAGTCAATAGTGCGAAAGCAAATGGCAAAATGTATAAAATGGAGATATTTTTGAAGGTAGAGAAGTGAGCATTGTCGTACAATTGTATCTCGGGGCACCGTATCTATGTAGGTATGTACATATCTAATCGTATCTACGTGGCATTTGGCATTGTATAGCTTTGAGACTTGAAATGAGTTCCAGTGACGAATATAGGAATCAAAATCCTACACGTAAGCAGAATCAAGAAAATGTTATATGGATGGTTTTATACTTTTGCAACCAATGGGTGACCTTTTCCATGACGGGCATTAAATAAAAGTTTCGGACGTACGACTGTGTACGGCTATGCATGAGCGGCTTCAGCTTTGCCACAGGGTTGATTTAGAATCAAGTTTTAAGTCTATATTATGTACCTAGGTACTTTATACTTAGGTGTACAAATAGGTCTAATACTACCGTAATCTCGCTTGAAGTGCTGTATGTGTGTAAACTTAGTACTCTAACTCTGGAGGTACATCCATTAGGAAGTATACTACCCCATTTAAGCTTGCAGTGCAAATACTAAAAGGGCTGTAAAGAGGAAAAACTCATTTTTGTAGTAACGGCAAAAGTTTGTTAGTGCTACGACTGCTACTCCAGATAATGTGGGGGGACCTAAATAATTTCCGTGGCTATAATTGCATTGTATATGTGGTGTGATATGCGTCAACGCAGAGCGGCATGTATGTATTAATCTGTTATCTGTACTACATTTGAATAGTGAGCTGTGTAGACGACTGTAGACATTTTGTCTCCCATGGCATTCCGTTCTGCTTGTCCGTGTCCACGTCTACCCGGGTATCTAACCACTGATAAAGAGAAATTTTAATGAATATGAGAGAAAAGGTCGATATGTATGGAGAGGCACTGACTGATATGACGGTAGAGTAGAAATGCTCAAGTTATGGATACAAAGCTCGGTTTTATTTTCTTGTCGTGGTTATATACCGGCTCCTGAAACATTCCCTTGAGAATCCATACAAGCATGAGTAAAACGAGTGCGTCCAACATACCGACTACGCACGATCGCCGCGACACGGATACACGAAAGTAGAGCTTTAGGTCACGTCGTGTTAATGGTAACAGGAATGGCCCTGGGTAGCCGAGCACTTTGCCTCCTACATATTTTTCGGGCAGATAGTGGCAGAATAGCAGATCATGTCAACGTTCCTTTAGAAATGTGAGAAATGAAATGGCGCTAGTCCAGATTTTATTGCTCCAAGTTTAGAAAATTGAACTCTGACTGATCGATGATGATAAAGCTGACCCTTGGTTTCCTACTTTCTCTGAACGCAGCTTCTCTCAAGCGGGAAACGTGGGTTCATGGAAAGCAGTCCAGTAAAGTAGATCAGTCTGTAGCACTGTAGTTCCATTTTTGTTTTTTTTTCTATAAAAAGTAAAAGCAATTTGTTCTCCGGTACTGTTACTGGTCTGGTACTGGTGTATAGTATGTTCGGCATTGATTTCTTTGTGTAGGGAAAATCAGCTGCTGCACAGTCGTGGTTGTGGTCAGTCATTACTATTACCGAAATTGAAATGAAAGAATGCATTCTTAAGTACATAAACTGATCCATACTGCTGTTAAACGTACCCTCGCCTTCATAAATACAAATGTGTGCAATAAAATTATTTGTTTTTCTTTCCAGTTTGCCAAAATTGCGAATCAAAGCCAGTACTTCACCGTCGCCGTGCCATTCCGAGGGGCAACTTTATTCGTACCCACAAATGATGCCGTCAAGGAATTCCAGAAAAATGGAGGGAAATTTGATGACTACGTTATCAATTACCATTTAGGTACGTTTGGGCATCATTATTCTTTATTTGCAGTAATTTGCACGTAGTATATGTGCTTACCTATTACGTTTCACTTACAGTAGTCCTTTGTATGGGAATGGGAAACCATGGAAAGAATCCTGTACAAAAGTGTTTGTTCTATAAATTAACTTTTTCAAAACGGTTAAAACTAGTTAATCATCATTTTCAAAAACATTCCAAACTAGTTACGAACACTTTAAAAAATGTCAGAACAAGAAATTAACATTTTCAAAAAGATAAAAAGTAGTAAACATCATTTTTAAAAACATTCAAAATTAGTTACGAACACTTTCAAAAATATCAAATCAGGAAAGTAATTTTTTCAAAAAGGCAAAACTAGAAACTAGCGTTTTCAAAAAGGTCAAAACTAGAAACTAGCGTTTTCAAAAAGGGCAAAACTAGAAACTAGCGTTTTCAAAAAGGGCAAAACTAGAAACTAGCGTTTTCAAAAAGGGCAAAGCTAGAAACTAGTTTTTTCAAAAAGGGCAAAACTAGAAACTAGCGTTTTCAAAAAGGGCAAAACTAGAAACTAGCGTTTTCAAAAAGGGCAAAACTAGTTACTAACACTTTCAAAAATGTCAAAGCCAGAAATTAACATTTTCAAAAAACATGTGAGACTAGGTATATTCCAGTTTTGAAAATGTTAAAGGATAATTGCAGTGTGTTCCCAACGCTGTACGCTCATTCTCAGTGAGAGTGAAAGTCATAATTAGATTTCAAAGCTATGTCTTTCATTCCTGTATTGTTTTTTTTCTGTAGCAAATGTGGCAAAGTTGACTAACGAATTGGAGGATTCCATTAACTCCGATCTGCCCGGGAATTTACCAATTTGGGTGACAAAACGAAACGGTGAAATTTACTTAAATGACGCCAAGATCCTCGTCAGCCAGCCAGAAAAGGCAAAGAGTAAGACGGGGATGGATCAGTACATGTACAAGATTGACAGGGTGCTGGAGCCCACTCAACCCTCTTCAAATTCAGCAACTTTGTTAAATCCGGATGCAAGACGATTCCTGGAAAACCATGGGCAGTTCAATATTGTAGGGAACCTTACCCTGTCGTAAGTGAAGAGCCTCTCCTTCTCCCATGCAATATTTATGTGAATTGAGGGAAGAAAAAAAACAAATAGTAGATCAAAGACGGCTGACTCCCAGCAGCGCCACTATTTTTATTGGATACGTGATGATTCTGTCTCAATTGGACTTTACGTGTCAATTTCAATTTTTCAGGGATTTTGCTCATCGTGTCGGCCAAGTTGGAGAATTGGATACTTTTTCTAATGCTGGAAAGCATACTTTCTTCATTCCTATCGACGAAGCTCTCAAGGTTTCACATTTCATTTTCAGCTCCAATAAATTCCTAAAAAGTCTCTTCCACTTCCACTTTATCATCCTTCGCAACACCCCCTTCTTTTTCCACTGCCACCCTCAAACTTTGTCTGTTCGACGGAGGCTAGCTCAGTTTCGTCTGTCGATACTAGCTTTACCTTGAAAATTGAAAAACATTAAAGGATTTGAAAGTATTTTATCGAGTTTTGCAAGGGGTATCAAAATAATGTAAAATTAATTTCTTTTTTCAAAACTGTGTGCACAAGTTTTATATGTCAGTAACGTGCATTTATTTAAGCTCGATTTATATTTTTAGGATATTATCGCAACAGTTATTCATTCTTAAATACCTACCTTAAATCTTTCTGTTATAATAATAATAATACTACTGTGTAATTACCGGCCAGTTCAGTTTTAGAATTTAATCAATAATTCTGGGCCTTTTATTTTCTTTAGAAACCAAGTGTTAAAAAAGCCATTTCAGCTAAGGTAGTCGAAGGTCATGTGATTCCCAACGAAGTCATCTTTCTTCGACTAGCTGAGCCAGGCAAAGAATTTGCAACTGAAGCATTCCCAACCGATTTAAAGGTTTTGATCTCCATTGAAAATCGATCCACTGAAGGAGCGAATACATGTAAGACATACAAATTATAATGTATTAGCTTTTACATTCGTGTTCGTTCTGTATGTATGTATGTAATTATATATATGCATGTTTCTTTTTTATGCTTGGCATAAAATTGTGCGTAATGTGTCGTTTATTCATGTTCAAAGGGATCGTTCAAAGTGATACCCGCGTAGCGGATGCTAATCATCGAAAGGGTCTCGTACAAACAGAAATCATCCGAGGAAATATTCCCGTGAAAAACGGCGTTGTTCACATAATCAGTAAGCCATTGGTGGTGATTGACGAGACAGTTTTCCAAACTCTGGCGGTATGCTATTTAATTCTTTTTCATTCTCAAAGCTTGTCATAGCTTTTATATTCCATGACATAATGCACAATTTTCCTACAGGATAGTTTCAAGATAGGGTATGATTGTTGAGCGATAGAAAACATGTATAGTATATGATGACATATAATTATATATTCTTTATTACAAATTAACCTACCTATATATTTATATAGAACAAAAATAAATTGCATAAATTTACAACTTACAACAATTTCATAAATTAATTAATATTACTAAAACAATTAAAAAAAAAATATATATCTATGTTTCCAAATCATTCATACTAACTTGATCTAGTAACTAACTATGGATTTTTAATATGGAAAATAATGGGGACTGGTCCGCTAAAATTTGGTTTCTTTTCTGTTGCATGTACTTTGAATTGGGCAGACCTTTTCTGTGGAAAAGGTAGGCCTTATTTTTTCAATAAGGTCTTGATTGTTTGTAGCTCTAGCTTTAGCTTAGCTGAGTAGAATTTCCCCATTAGTCGTGCTCATTGCTTCTTCCTATACTTTCCCATCTCTGTCCCTCCTGTCCTTTATATATGTAGGCTCTATATGTCACCACTATACACACAGCTTGTCTGCATCAGATTCGTATTAATTCATAAATCACAACACTTTCAGTTAGTACACTACACTTTCGCCTCTTACGCAACTATTTTTTTTTAATTACAGGGACTCACAATTACAACTTCAGATTAAAGAACAAATATAGAACATTTAATTTAGTTAGTAGCTTTTGTACCTACATTATGAATTGCAGACACCGTGAGCTATCATTTAACATTTTTTCAAACCTCATTGAACATAATTGTAGATGTATCTCTTTTTTACACTCTCATTGTCGTGGCCTCATCTGTGGTTGGATTTATATTTGCTCTTTTTAGTCTCTACAGATTGTAGTATGGTTATGAGGCTTTTAAATATCTTGGTATACGGCTTTGCTATGCTTATGATTATGTTTGAAGCATTAATAATGTAGTTATTGATAATTATTGTTGTAATATCTACATATGTATTTGTTGGGTTTGACTGTGAGTCTCAACTAATAATTTCATAAATGCTTAAATAATACATTAATGCACGCTGTCAAAAGCTTCTTAGAACTTGTACAAGTCAAATCACTTCCGTATTGCATGCTTTTATTGCCCGTATTTGATTGTTGTGACTGATTTTGCTATTTCTTGTGTCGGTAAAGCCTCTTGCTCTGCATTTTGTCTAACATGTTGTACTGCCTTCTTGAAAAACAAAATTAACCAAAAAATATATGCAAAGAATATATCACAGAAAGGAAAATGTAGTGGAATTTTTACGAAATTATTCCAAACCCACACTGTCCGTATTTCTCGTGTAAGTTTTACCTGTGTATGCTATACAGTAACAAACAAAACTCAGAGTTACACAGTTTGAATTTGTGACGCTTACAATTTTGAAAATGCACACACATTTATTTATTTTTAGGGCTCCAATTTTTTATAAATTTTTTTTTTTGGACTTGTGAGAAAATCCATCTTAGGCTCTTAAAATAGGTACATAAATACCGAGTAGTGGAGTAATGCTTTGTTGATGTTTGTGGCAGTGACTGATGACTGACCGACCTTCCCTACTTTTTGGGGTGTATTAGAATCCCATCAGTACTTTACTTATCGTTAGTAACTATGTACTGCTCGTTTCATTTCATTCTTTCAATTGACTTGAATGGCTCAATATATATTTATATTTGATCCTTATGTTTTGTTGAAGATGAGATTTTTCTGGGATGCACAATATATAGTACCTACCTACTTAATTATTGACTAGTGATGAAACTATAGTATTAATGTATATACATATATATATAAGCAGCTCGACCGTTCAGAAGTGTACAAGTGGTTCAGTTGAGTTGTGTGCTAGAAAATTTCAGTGAATTTTTTGTGCATAGAAAGAACTGTGATGATGTGACTGTGGTGGATGTGCATGGGTTTATGACGCATACATTGTTTCCCCCCTGCCTTTTCAATACTAATTGTTCTCATGTTATAAATTAGTACATGGACTCTGTAATATTATTATTAATACCTACTTATACATCTAACCCATGCGTAGGTTAGAGGATGTCGCTAAGACTCCTTAGCTATTCTTGCAAAATGCGCTCAAAAGTTAAGTCAACAAAGATAACAATGATAATGATAATTCACTCAGACCAAAACAAAAAAAAATACGTATCTATCTATTATTGTTAAGAAAGTAAAGTTGATCGCCCAAAAGCACCTCATGCACGAGCCAATTAGTGAATTAGAATTCATCAAAACCAATATGTATAATTATTGTGACAAGATTTCAAATAAAGAGATCTTTGTTTACTTACCTCCAACGCTGCTCCCCTCCATATGTTTTTTCTCTCTCCACCCACAAGTATACCTAACAAGGGATTTTAATTGAATTTTATTTTGTGATTTTACCATCATCTCACACAAACAAACAAACACACACACACAACAGGATGGAAAATCAAATGGAGGACTCACCCAAGAATTTGTGAACACGTTGAAAGATATGGGACCGGAAATTTTTGAAAGGATTAACCAAGGAAACGGAAATAATGGAATTACCGTTTTTGTGCCCACAAATGAGGTGAGCCTATGTACCTATATAGTCTATATACTATTATCTATAATACCTAATTAAATGCACGTTTTAAGTAACAATTAAGTCATTAACTTACTGGACCTGTCTGTATTATGAAATTAAGAAACTTTCATAGGGTTTTTACTGAACAAATGTAAAATTTTCAATGCAGGCAATGCAAGAGGCAAAAGCCAGCTTGGAAAGATTGAATACTACCAAATTGCATGAGATCTTAAAACTTCATATCGTTATGGGCCTCCTCTCATCCGACAACATCGCTCAACAGCATCATAATGATGTAAGTGAAAATCTAAAGAATGATTTATTATCCTGATTAGTATTAAAGTGTGAACACGTTTCCGCAGTGAGCCACACACTATAGATACAAATTACATTTGGACAGATTGTGTTTTTTTTTTCGCTTTGCACTGCACTGCGGTTGGTTCGTTGGTTCTTTCGTACTAGTAATATATAACCTGCTTAGGTACCCACATATCAATCTCCAGTTATCCAGTCAACAACGTATGTAACTTCTTACACTTCTTTTTCTTTCCTGTTGTGGTAGCAAACTACTATTTTTCAATTTATTATTTATTGAATCCGTGCTTATCTGTCGATATTTTTTTTGAAGTAGCTGTATGTATAAGTTTATGTACATATCTGTTTTACTGTCTACACACACGCATACGTTGTAAGCCCATTGATTCTAATCATATTGATAAATATAGATACCTCTATAAGTGCCTACTTTTATACTCGAGCTTCTCTCTGTGTGCTCATCAATTATTCAGCTGCTTGTGTGGTCATTATTTACATCACCTAATCATTACCTTCCTTCCGTCCTCCGTTTATCATGCACGATCCGTGCCTCTCAGAATCAGAAAGAGAGAGAGAGATAGAGAGTCAATGCCAGAGCCCCTGACCAGACAGACAACTGAAAATTACTGAAATAAATAAGTTTGCCTATACCTGCAGTGATGTCCACACAAACATTGCTGGAGATGATCGGGGATGTTTTAAAGTGCTACTGGTACTGCTGCTGCTGCTGTTGATGTTGATGCTGGTAGCCTCAAAAGGCCAAAATTCCAGGGAATTTCAAGCGTAAATATTACTGCTTGGTTTTTGTTTTATTCCATCCTTCCGAGAATAATCTCATAAATCAATTTACCTACGAAGCATGAAGCATCTTCGATGCATTGACATTTCCCTGAGGGATTTTCCGCTATTACATAACCGCCTCCTAACCCTTACACTAATAATTTGATCACTTTAACTTTAATAGTTGCAACAATTTTTTTTAAAAATAACAAAGACCGCCGTCCATGTAATAAATAAGTGACACAGATTTTGATATATTTCTCTGTGCAACCTGGTTGTACGAGTCTGTTTTTCTTCCTATAATAAGTCAAACACTAAAATAACGTGTCACTATTACAAGGGCTAATTATTAGTGTACTGAGTATTATAATCACAGTACAGGCATGAATAATGGTGAATTATGTACATAATGTGGCATTTACAATTGGTAAAGGAAAATTGAGGGATGAAAGTATGTAGTAGTGATCTTGTGATCATTTTTTTAATAGTATGATTTTTCAAACATATTTAAAATGCAAATGAATCAATTCTACTACTAACGATGCAAATTCTTAATGCTTATTGTTACTGTGTGTGATGGGATGGTGATGGTAAAACAGTACGGTATTCTGCAGACATATCTGTAGTTCTGGTGATGGTTTTACGGTTTATATAATTAATATAAAAATACTTACTACTGGTTAGAATTGTGATCGTGTTCGTGAACGTGAACGTACTTTTTATTTTCTCTTGTAACTTGAAACTAATACTTTTTCTTCTACTCTACTGTACTGCAAAGTTGGAACTACTTTGACATTCTGTCTCTTTAATCTCTCTCTTGATGCTTACTCTACTAAAGCTTTGGGGCGGTATTGAAACTAACGTTGTGCAAAAACTTGGTTGGATTCTAGTCTGAGAATTACCAGGTAATGACGCTGGCTGCGGGGAAAAAACTTTTCTTCAATATGGTGGACGATGGGAATACGAGGACGTTCTATGTGGAGGGCGGCGGTGTGAATGCTACAATTACTAAACCCGATATTGCTGCCACGGATGGAGTCATTCATCTCATCAATAAAGTTCTCGGCTTTGCGGATCTGAGCGTCTATGAAAAACTCCGGACGGATCCCATGTTGAAGTACGAACACATGACATTTTAGTATTTCAAAAAGTATTTTGTAAAATACAATAAAAAGTGTCTACAGTTTTTCAAATTATAATTATTGTCTTTTTTTTTTCAGGGAAACCTTCGCAGTGACCTCTCCAGATGAATTTAACTACAGGTTCAAAAATCCCAATCTTAAGTACACCATTTTTGCTCCAAGTAATGAGGCCTGGAGGAATCAGTGGTACCGGGATCCATCGGGGCACAAGAAATTGGTAGATGGACAGCATGGTTACCATGTCCAAGTGATCATGCGTCGACATATAATTGTCGGGGAGATCCTCACTATTGAAGAAATGTATGAAAGGTCAAAAGATCCCAAAGCTGGAATCCACACGATCTCTCAAGATCTTGTAGTTAAATATAAGAATGAAACTGGAAAGTTGGGTAAGTGCTACGAAACTATGCACACTATTAAGACGGTACATAGCGTCGGTGGAGGAGCATTCTGACTCTAGTCCAACACACTCAACGTTTTTACAAAAAGTGCCAGTAACAGGTTAACCGTTTTTGAAAGCTTAAATGGCATTTTTGTACATTTTGAAAAAGTGCCAGGAACAGGTTTACCGTTTTTGAAAGCGTAAATGGCATTTTTGTACATTTTGAAAAAGTGCAAGTAGCAGTTTTACAACTTTTACGCATTTTTGTATGCGTAAATTACAGGTTTAATGTTTTTGAAAATTGTAAGTAGCAGTTTTATACATCTTTAAAAGGAATACAGATAGGAGTCTTACTATTTCAAAAAAATGTAAGTAGCAGTTTTACTGTTTTTAAAATGTGCAAATGCTAATTTTTGCTACTTTAAAAATGTTTTCAAGAGGCATTAACAGGTTTTGTAAAAGCGGGTAAAACGTTGATTGTTGGGTCTTTGGCCAGAATGACATGAAGGGGACGTTGTACTACGCCACAATGCTTCTTCAACCACGCTATGTTTATTCCGGATTCCGTTTTTGTTGAGAAGGGATTAAAAAGCAGAATATGTATTTTAATTTGTTTGACCTGATTTCGTTACAGACCCGTATCCGCATCAGAAACAAACGACTGCTTACGATTACGTGGTCTACTGGGGTTTGGAGTATGCCCGAGTGATTCGTCCGAACATTAATTGCACCAATGGGATTATTCATGTAATTGACAATGTTCTCATGGTACCAGAAGACGTGACGGTGGCCAGAACCACCATCGGGGGCGGCTCTGCCCCCTCCACTGCCATTGCTACTTCTTCCTTCGCCTGGTGCATAGTAACATATTATTTTATCCATTGGATTGCTAATCTTGGAATTCGAGGGAATTAAAATCATTCTTGAATATAATAATATTATGTACTGCCTCAAAGTATAGTTTAAACATTAGAGGACTAATTAATGAATTACTAGTGTATAATTGTAGCTTATTTTATTCGTTACTTACTATATATTACTATACTACACTATACTACAGGATTCCAGTCATTACGTAAGAAAAGTGGTGTGTACCTCCTATACACATCTACCTAAGTAATTATTATAATAATTATTACTAAGTTATACAAAATATATATATAAAAAAAAAGGAAATGAACATAAAAAATCACAATATGTAAAATCAGAAATGATAAATGAATTGTAGTCGTCTTCAACACTAAGTTTTAATTGATCAGAAATTTTGAGCAAAGAACCATTAAGTATTCAGATACATTCCTTCCTAAATATAAATGTTAAAAATACAAAATATTATATTGTATTGTAAGTCAATGAAATTTTACATAATTTGAACGCAAGTCTTGTCTCTTTTGTTTAAATTGTATTAATTATTATTGTGAATTGAGAAAGATGGGGGGCGTGTGGGGTGGGAAGAGCCAAAGATCTTTTTAGGATTTGTTTGTTTGTTTGTTTGTAATTTTTAAGTGTGTATAAAATAGACGACACCATGCTACTAATTACTAATTTAATGTTAAAGTTATATTGCCTAGTTCACTGCGTATATTTTACTACTGAAAATGTATACAGTACAACTCCGAGAACAAAATATTACTGTTGAGTGCGAGGTACAGAACGAAAATACCGTTAATGCTGTTACAAGTTTATGTTTTGTAACTAATTTTTATTTTCTTTAATGCAAGTTATACTTATTTTGTCTCTACACATTTTGATCATTTTAGTATTCTACTAGTATCAACTATTACAAAAGTATAAATCTGTAAAACTTTTAGTTTAGATGTAATATTTTCTCCTTAAATTCAAATTGACCTCTACTAAGTAAGTTGTCGGTCTTGCTTGCTTGTGTCACTGTAAAATGTACTACTGTGCTATAATACTATTGCAGCAAGGCAGCAAAAAAAAAAAGAAGAAGGAAATAAGGAATTAATCTTTGAAACCAATTCAAGAGTATAATCCTGGGCTTTAAGTTGAACTCGTCACATAGTTTTATGAATAATAATTATTATGAAAGCGTCATGTCCTGCAGAGTAGCTTAACTTTCACTATATAACATAAATATAGTTATAGGAGTAAAATTATATTATTAAATTAATTAGCAATAATTAATTAAAGACAGAGTAACTTTTGCCTGTGCATTTGGTGAGTTGATGAACCTTGTTAAATTTAAATACTGTTAATTCGTATGCTAAATGGTGAATATATTATAATATAAATAAATATATTATGCTGATTGTAGACATCCACCTTGGTACCGTAGCTTGTAGGTTTAAGGTAGGTAGGTTACGTAAGGTAAATAATATGTATTTAATTAGTAATATGAAATAATGTGAAGCCACTAGGAAAAAAAGGAAATAAAAATACCCCCAGCCCCAAACCCCATTTTATAGTGAGGAGGTTAAAAAGTTCACAGGATGGATTCTGCGTTCTAACAAAAAATGACAAAAAATAAGTGTGTACATATACCTACTTAAATGAATTCCATCTGTGGTGACAGGAAAAGAAAAATAATATTGCTACAGTGAGGAGTGCGTGCATTATTAATGTAATAAATTGTAAAACAAGAAGAAATCTCAGTCATGTGTAGAAGTTTAGGGAAGATATAAATACTAATAGTAAAAATGAAATAGTTATTACCAATTACTGCGTAAGTAGATACATAATAGGTAAATAAATTATAATTATTACCTCTAAGACCGCATGGCCCTGACTTATGAATCGTAAGTAGGTTGTAACAGGATGTGGAATGTAATGTTAGACTTAAAGTGCTGATGCTGTCTAGTAATACTATTAGCAGTTATATAATAAATTACTAGTTATTTAAAAAAAAAAGATATGTCCTTACCGATAATAATAATTATACCTAGTTAAAGCATAGTAGTAACAATAATTATTGTATTTTGTAATTAAAATGAACGAAAAATCCATACTTGTTACATAGACTGTCAAGTATGAAGGAGAAAATTTAGATTCAAATCCCACAAGATGCAAAAAGAAAATATTTGAAAGGAATAATATGTGGAATTGATATTAAAAACTATACTTTTTTGGTGGCTACAGATAGCGAACAAGGAAACCCATAGCCATATACCTACCTATACATAATATAAAAACCTATTTAATTAATCTACTACAAGTATGTACATTACCTACTCTATTCTAAGTACTTTAGTCCAGTAAGAATAAAATATTATTTTCTAACTTAGAAGGATGTATGGCAGAGGATGGAAGGGGAAATTAATTAGACTATGATAAAAAATAATACATTATAACAAAGTTTGACTAAATCTAAATCTAAATCAGAATAGGAATGGCCACTTCTTTTGTTTATAAAATTACAGTTTCCAACAATTACTGGTAACGTGTGTGTGTGCGTGGACTAGTTTTACAACCAGGCTGAGCGCAAGTTGATTCAGATAATTAATCATATGTGTAATTACCTATGCAAGAATGTCCTGTAATTGAATCGAATCTGCTTGTCAGAACAAAAAAAATACGTATCTCCCTCATTTGTCGCGTGAACTACAGACAGAAGACATAATTTTAAATTGCTATTTAAATAGAGTACATGCTGCGTAGAAGTTGGACTGAATGAATTGTAAAAATACAATTAATTAGGAATGCGATGTTTTATGTGACTGATCGTGTGAGTAAAGTTATTATTGTGCTTTTAAATAATTTATTTTACTTTTGCTGTTGTTGGAACACCATTTTCTTATCTTTCAGCCCACTACAATGATTGGCTTATGTGCTCGTAGGCCACCATACCATTTAGGTAATTCACTTTTGGGGAAAAGTTCCAACAACTGTGGTCTCCAAATTGCCTTGTTAGCTCCATAAATTTGTACACGCCTCAGGAACCCACCAAAAAACGGACGTAGTATATTTACAAAGGCAACTGCAACAGGACTAGCTGTAGGAAGACGTGCAGAATAAAAAAATAATATTAATGCTCGCCAAAGAAATTATCATAACGTGTAAATGAGTATTTACTTACGGGGAAGCATTGCATGAATAAATTATGTTGCTTTAATTAACGAACCATTTATGACGATTATTCCGGCCACGTGTTCGTCTAAGTACTGACGGTACATCCGGGCAAGCCTGACACAGTACGCAAGATCTGTAAGAGGTTATATCAAAAGTGAAATCATTTTGAATTTTGTGTTTTTGAAAACAGCAAAGGACTCTAACTTAAAGTATTTACACATCTTACATGTTGGGCTAGCCGCATTTCGTAATTTAGAGTTTTCATAATCCATAATTAGAAAGAATTGATGGACTGGCTTCTCGGCAGTAGATTTTAACATAGTAGACTTGAGCGCAATATAAGAGATTTGCCGTAAATATTTTTCAAATATTTCTTTGGTGTTGTCATCTCTGCCAGAGATTTGAAAAATACTGTGTTTCCCGAATTCCACAATCCAAACTATCCTCGAAAATATTTTTAGAGATTTGAAAAATTTGCATTGTAATTAGGTAATTGTAATTAGGTACTTGTGCACAATCCGGATTCCGGTTTGGTTCCGGACACAGTTGCTATTAACAGAAATATTGTGTGTACTCACTTGGTCGATTTTGGCTGTCAAACCCGCTTAAATAGAATGGGAAATTACTTCGATATTCAACCGGGGCAATCCACGTTTCAAAATCGTCATCGGCTTTTACTCCTGGAATCGCCTTTTCGGTCAGTTGACAATCAGTATAGGTAAAATTGCAAGAAATCATAATAAATAAGCACAAAAATACTACTAATGACCTGGTAAAGGCTATGGCTATACACATTTACAAAGTTACAGCATTAAAAATAAATAAATTATTGGCTATGTAAGTTAAAATTGTAAGTTTTTCTTTTTTAACATTACTTACTTTATCCAAGGGAATGCGACTAAAGCCAAATATGTTGCTGCCTTGACTTGAATTATCAACATTGCCAAAATCTTGAGAATCCACAATATTTACGAAGTGAAATTGAGAAACAACACAGAGCACTAACCACGGCCACGAGCGAATACCCATTTTTCATTGAAAATAAATTATTTATTTATGATGTTGTCTAGAATTAGTTGATATTTATTGAGAGCAGAAAAGAATGTGACTTCAATGAAGCATTTATGAAGCTTGCAGGCTGATTCCAAAGCTCCACGCTTCTTAATTGACATGTAAGCTACAACGTAAACTTATTTTTACACAGAATCACAGAACTACAAACCATTTCCTTTATCCACAAGCAGCTCATGAAGGGAATAATAATAAAGCTTCTTTGTGTTTCAGGGCAATTTGTTGTAAGCAAAGACATGTTATTACTAAACCACAGTAAATATAGGTTAGTTTGCACGTGCTACATAAAAATGTCCTTGTAAAAAATGAAATAAGTTTACGCGTCTGGACTTGTTCACTGCACGGACGGACTCGAAGTAACCACAATATGAAAACACCATCCTAGATAGGGCTTAATTAATTTTTTCTCTTTCTGTCCAGTTTTTAATTTTTAAGGAATCTAAATCCACAAATCATCACTGTGGTCAAAATTCATAGCTTGAATTACCAAAATGACCTGTATTACTTGGCACTCATGTTTATATGTATTATGTAAGTACGGTACGCTACCTACATGCGTAGGGTCAGTGCGCCCAATTGTGGCCACTCCATCTTTTCCAGTGCCAAAGATCAATCAAATGCAGACATTCCTATTGTCGAATATTCGATGACCAAGGTTTGATAGTAAGTGCGTTACTCTGGGATTGACCTTTGACACTTGGAAAAAAGGGGGTGGCCACAATTAGGCGAATTGACCCTACTTTATTTTAAAAGAATCAATCGCGCAAAGAAGCCAATCGAAATCTGATTATTTTCCGCAGTCAGAAGACTAAACAAGGTCCTTTAGAAGAATTAGTAGTAGCTGCCATAACTGTACTTTGATTTTTGCCGAACTTCAGAATTCGCTATCTTTTTACCATACAAGTGACCAGCTATGGAATAGATACCAAGAAGCTTGCCAGACATTTGTTATTTTTGACAAAAATTAACAACAGTTACTGTCTAAAACTGTGTAAAGGACATCGTGTCAAATAAAAGACGTAATTAAAATCAGGAAATTCCTAGTAGGCCCTAAATGTGGCCACCCCCTGGTCATAAATGTGGTCATCCGAAAACCAAACGTTTCGACTTTCGACCAAATCAGGGTGGTAGATGCTCCCAAATATTATGTTGTAGTTTGATGTACATTTTGGACAAGTTTTGATTCAACTTATGAGACAAAAAAGGTGGTTCAGCTTCAAACGAAAATTTTGCTTTTTGAAACTACAGTTTTTGAAATTCTTCCACAAAATGTAACCAAAAACAGGAACCTAAATAGTATATGTAATCAAGCAGATAATTGTTCCAACAATTACAGGTGCACCGATGAGATGAACAATACTTTTAGTTTATTGTTCAAAATGTTTAATATTAGTGTTCTTTTCTAGGATTACATTACGCACTGCACATAAATAAGGATGTGCATGAAATTTTGCTACCTTCAGTTCAGTCATAAGTTTTACATAAATACAAATAATATACACAACGTTATTATATTGTTACAACTGAAACTACTTGAAGTAATTTGGAACCTCTAACGTTGTTCAAATGAGTGAAACAGGGGGTGACCATATTTAAGATCTTACTCAATTTTTCTGCTATTTTCGTTTCGATTTAATTTGCCGGCAACAACAAAACATAAAAATAGTGCACTTTTTCTTGAAATAATACCCAACATATCTACAAGTGAATGTCTTCAACGAAAAAAAGACTCAATTAAAACCATGATTTTGAAAATTGGATTTGGGCATTTTGAATTTTTAAAAAAATTGACATTTTTGAATTTCTCCTTTTTATTACATATTTCAATGTGCACACTGGCACAATATACAATCTGTTGTATCGTCTCGTTTTGGTGATAAAATATCCTGTTTAATGCTTTTTAATGCGCTTAACTTAGGTATCAAATTTTGAAGGACACGTTTTTCGATTATCGTTTGTATTTTTCGGCGAAAGCTTGTTCATAAGCGGGTTTGTCCTTTTTGAAATTTTCATTTTTTGATATTTTGCTGTATTGCAATTGGTCTAAACACCTTGAAATCAGAACCAGAAGGTTAAGGTACCTACAGATCAAATGTGATTTTTTCTGCTTTTTGGGTGCCTATAATCACTGAATTTTGATTGACTTGTGCACATGTATCACGTCTTCATCATAAACTCCATGTATGTTAAACATTTGATTTCAACCAGTTGACGGTGTAGCGGTACAAAACATAGTAAAGGTGAAGTTTTGACTCATATCTGTATTGTTAATATTAATTATGCACTCACAAATTGTATTATGATATTGAATAATAATAATGTGTTGTAAACTCACACCGCCTAGATTTGAAAAAAACTGTAACAAGAAAGAGCACGCGTCACGCACTTATTAAACTTTATATTATTTTTTTTTGCGCTTGAGTAGAAACAAAGCCTTGGTTATATTAGGAAGATAATTTGGCACAAGTACAATTCTCACTCTTACCTGCATCTCCAATCAAACACAATCGATGACTGAAGGAATAGCAAAGTGCATATAGATAAGTAAAAGTTCATTTCACGATTCAAGTTCATCACCGATGCCATTTACGTGCAACTACACTCTACCAAATGACCACATCCGGAACTCATCTTAACTGCTTTAAAAGGGCTAAAAAATAAATCCATTTTCAAGGTTAAAAACGTATCATAAACAAGTGTTTGTTTTGCAGAATATAATCCGTTTTTAGTGGGCATTCTAAAAATATATTAATTTGTTCATGAAATGTTTGTTATGAAAATTTTCTTAAAATGAATTTCTTATCGATGATTTTTCATTCACTATTTAAATATAAATAAAATATATAAACTATTCATTGACCCTTATATCATGTCAAACACCTAACTCATATTTGCAATTTATTGCCATCGATTTTATAGCAATAAATCGGCTTTATTATGAAATTCTCATTAATACAATAACAAGTATAATGCATCATAAACATCTTATCATAATCGTATATCTTGCATGTGTAATTAATCGTCCTTATTGAGAGGCACCTCCTAACGATGCCATTAGCAATTTGTCTTATAAGTTATAACCATCTTAAATCCACCTTACTGGCATGATGCGGGTACGATGAGTTCCAAATATTTTCAGGATTAATTTTTAATGGCATTTGGTAGAGTGTACTCCTGCAACTATGTACATTTTGCAGTTTGGTAGCATATGAGATACCAAAGGCTTTTAATTTAATACATGAGATAACCACCTTGGCATAAAATTATTCTCCGTTCTTGTAGCCGAGGAAAATATTTCCCACGTAACAATGAAAAATATTATCAGCAAATACATACCAGTTTGTGTCACATGACAATTACAATATTTGTGCAACGTGTTTAACAACTTCAAGCTGTTACACGATGTAAGTTGTAATAAATTTATTCCTAACATTAATGAGAGTAGAATTAATGCAGGTTTCTCATGTGACCATTACACAACGATAAGTCGCTAGTTCCTATTAGATTATTGAATTCTTCGGCTTTCTACTTACTAGTTAAATGTTGGAAAATATTGACGCTGATGCGTACAATGAACAGGCAGAAGCACCAAATTTTACATGAAGGGATAAAAATACGCAGTTTACAATTTTAAAGTGATATAAAATCTACGTCTGCCCCATTAAGCAGCTTATTGAGTAGACAGATATTATGGAAGATAAACATTAATAATATACAGGATTCCTTCTTTTACATATTAACATTTAAAACAGCAACATTTTACTTTGACACGACCGCACAAAAAAATAATACATTGTTTTCATATGAGTAAGCATACTATATATGTAATTTCAAAGTAACCTTGAAAGTCGCACAGTAATTTGTAAACGCAACGATGTAACAGCGCGCTCATTGTTCATTGCGTCCAACATCGTTTCGAGGCAATTTTATCTGACGTTAATGGTTATGGTTTAGTAAATTAAAAATTATTATATTCATTTGTAAAAGCGAGGTGCAGCATTGGACACGTACCAACATTTAATGGCGATTGCACACTGTAATTACTATTAATACTTACTGATGCTATTTGCTGTAGAAAGATTTAGTTTCCAATTATATCATGACCCAAGGTTGCCTGGCTATATTTTGTTGATCGTTGTTGTAATATATTATTATTATAAGAAGATTAACATAACAAGGTATTTCATTTCTTAACTGCTTTAAGTTGTAACCAAAATAAACCACCAGACTTTTAGAAATATCAAATCACCAGTTCTGTATTGTAAATAATTATTCTCATATTTATTACAACTTCTTCATACCCTGCGGTCCTAATGAAAAACATACCGTTAGCTGCACATACTAAGGATTCTGGAAGTATATAGGCTTCCATGCATTCACCATTTTGACCGAAGCGCTAACATCGACATTTCGATTCGATAAGCTCAACGATTTGAAAAAATTGTATCATCAAAGCACGCAAGTTACTTATAAATGTAAACACGGCCACAGCGCATTTGTAAACAATGGAGTAGCACAGTAGCTTTTGTGCACACGCCACGCCTACAGTTGTAAACACCATATCAAATTTAAATCACGACTGTAAACAACACGATGACATGTGAGATTAATAACTCTGATAACATTACTACCACAACAATAAAAATAAATCAAAAATCAATAAAATACGGTAACTTAAAAAAGGGCCATCGCCATACCTTCAACTTATTAGTGATTATTGGGTTACTTAATCATTTAATGCGCAAACAATACATCAGAGCAATATAAGACGTGATACATGTGCACAAGTCAATCAAAATTCAGTGATTAGGCAACCAAAAAGCAGAAAAAATCACATTTGATCTGTAGGTACCTTAACCTTCTGGTTCTGATTTCAAGGTGTTTAGACCAATTGCAATACAGCAAAATCCATAAAAGTTTCTACGATGCTAAAATGATCTATAACCTATAAGCACTGGAGATCGAGGAACAATTCTATTTTGTTTACAAGAATACAAAATCAATAATTTAAAATGTACGTTGAATACGACTGAAGATTGACTGTAGCGATACGATGCATTACTCATTTCATACTAAAGCACCCTGTCCAGTTAATTAAGCTTGTACCTTGGCACTCATAATCCCCATACCATTCTAGCATTATTTGTTTGACAACCTACATTCCCCTTTGGGCATGATGCACCATGGGATGGTTACTTTTATTGACAGCGTTTTGTTTGACTGTACAAAATAATTAATGAGTTCCAAGGTATTTTGACTTGAGTATGAATTTTTAATTGTTCACGTTGTAAGAATTTGGAAGTAATATAATAATAAATACATGAATAAATCATCTAGTGTGAAATTTAGTAAGTTTGATAAGTTGGAAATGGATCCGTTTCGTCGGACTGTACTAATATTAAATTTCACACCAGTTGATAACTCGTAACCCCCACCACTACTTCTAACATAGTTAAACGCCGTAAAAGAAAAAATAATACAATTCTAGTATCGATCATTCAAGCGAGGGGTGTACAAATCACAATCGGATCCGGAGCAGCTTCCGTTCCCACAGTCGCCCTTGCTACATGCTCGGTATGTATTATTGAATCCTCTGCCGTGAACTCCACTGTAAACAATAATAAATTATTAAAAAAGGTCACCGAATAAATCCATTGGCTATGAAATGTACACAAGAAACGTTTAACGTTCAAATTCAAGCATTAGGCACTATAGACAACAACAATACTAATACAACTTACTGTGTTAAGTCAACTTTACTGTGTCAGAAAGAGAAGTTAATAAAACAGCTGATTACCTGGAAGTAAATCTTAAAGTATAGTTTCGTTGCTCTCTGCATGCATTGTATAGATGTCTACCAGTCCAGCCTTTGTACTGGTCATTGTCCGATATGGCATTGAAACAACATGAACCACTAGAACCACCGACGTCCACATCACCGCCAAAGTCATTTTTTGGTTCTCGGTTAATACAAAAATATCCAAGCAAACTGCCAACGAGCTTTGGTTGTTTATCACTTGAACACACTGCGTTTCTTATACCGGAACAAGGTTTGCATTCGGGTGGCAGGGGAATCCGCTGAAAGTTCAGATCATTTAAGTACATAAATAAGTCACAAATAAATAGGTATAGTATACTGCTTATTTATTTTAAAAGGGAAAAGTCGACGTCATTCGACATCGTCGTCCCCCGAAATAACAAAAATAATTCACTCATTTCATCAAAATTACGCGAAAGCGGAAGATCTAGTTACTTTGAAAATGGTTAAGTTAACCCGAATGAATCTGCCCGATTTAGATTTTACTTTTTCTTAAAACTTATACTTTTCTTACCAAAGGGCAGTCACAACAATCACAACAACACTGCTGCATTTTCAATCAATACTCCCTCCAACTGAACAAGGCCCGGCTTTGAAGTTTGGCTGACTGTCACTAATGATTTTTATAAGTTTGCTGCTAATAATTTATTATTAATATCTAATTACTGAATTCTTCAAAAACAGCAATAATTTCAATGAATAATACTGAAACTGAAAAATACTATAATAGCAGTTCCCCTGTCTCCCCTCCAGTTAACTAAATAACTAAAATAAGTACCTACTGAAAAGATTTAGGTTAATAGTCCAACGTAAAGATTCTAAAGATTTTTATATTCGTCTGAGCAACTGAGCTATTGATTTACTTAGCTTCGCGCTTCGCTGTGTAACAATTGTATACGCTGTAATGGCTGTAACAATTCTGTAAACGCTGTTGCATTTTTTTCAGTCTAAATGTTTGTGCGCCTGCACCTGAGGCTGAAGGCTAATAGCCGGCCCGCCGACCGCCGGCCGAGGCACGCACGTAGTCAGCGCTGCAACGTGTGCACAATTTCTCGAGTTTCTTTATTCTTTTATAAAGTAGTGTGCGCGCTACACGGTTTATTCGTATTTTTAGGGTACCCAATCGGGTTGCGCAAAGGTTACAGCACTGCATACAATGTACTAAAACTATCAAGAAAACAACGTCCAGCCTTCCGGCGTGATGCATGACTGAAGTTTTATCGCCAACTGTACGACTGCTAACTGTTGGAATTAAGGGACTTGGAGATTGAGATTAGGGAGGGTGAGATGAGAGCAATGAGATGA
>JAQFZC010002137.1:0-24657 GCA_034695205.1 Dicyrtoma fusca | reverse complement strand
GTCGGTGGACGAAAGTACCCATTGGCATCATGTTCTTAAGCCATTTTAGGTTTTTTTAAATGCTCTTTTCAAAAAAATATATATTGAGTGAATCAGGCGTGCGCGACTCATATAGTTCCCTCGTTAGTTTGGCTTATCCTTTTTGGAGTGACTTTATTTCTTTCAGCAACTTTTGGCGTTGCATCCTTACTGGGCACCCGTAATTATATGGAATTAAAATTATTCCCATTGCAATATTTCAAAATTTGGCTAAGAGTTACTGCTGTATTAATAGAACAAGCCGATACAGACGGGCTTCTGTTACTTATTAAAACAGGTGTGGCTAACCGAGTCTGTAGCTTAGTCATAGCCCTTTGGCTTTTCTTGGGAATCATTTTTTCTAATGGATTCAAAGGTATTCTCAAATCAGACTTTACTATCGCACACCCGTATGAAACGTCATGGAAAGCCATCACAGATTTGCTCGAAGCAAACTTTACTCTATATGGGATTCTACCTTCGGATAGGTGCAATGACGTCATGGAAATGATTGCCAGTAGGAAGGACTTTGGCTCTGGAATCGAAAATTTCACTGAGGGTGCCCCAGGTTTTAGCCACAGCTCAGGCAACTGGTGCGAGGAAGAGTGCCGATTTTTATCCGAATGGATTCTGAACGTCTACTATGAATTGACCGTTTTGACTTCAAATTGGGATGCAGTCTACGACAAAACTGAGTATCTGTACAACCACACAAAGTACATTTGTTCCCAAAACTTGGAAAATCTAGTAAGTGGACTTGACAAGAAGGAAACGTCCAAGGTAGCGTTCGTTTTTCAAGACAAGGAGTTCAGCTATTACTGGAGGCGGTTTCAAAAAATGTCTAAGCAAATTCCAAATTTAAAGCTCTCTCATAATATGCATGAAAATTATAACTTTCTTAGTAGGATGACCCTGTATGGTTTCCCACAAGGAATGCACAAGTATCACAGATGGGTTCCGGAGCGAATGAAAGTACTTCTGTCCTCGGGCATTTATTGGTTCTGGGAGAAATGGGAAATAATAAGGTTTTCTGAGAAAACGGGTCGTACGCAGTTTGTTGAACCTGGTGGATCAGTCTTAGAGGAAGGTAGGTCAAAGCCTGAAAGACTTTCTTTCACAACGTCAGATATTGCATTAGTGTTCAGCTCTTACGTATTCTTCGTGGGCATATGCATTCTAGTTTTCTTGGCTGAACATTTTGTGTCCACGGTTAGAAGGTTTTTTTTCAAAAAAAATAAAGTCATAAGAGATGGATAGGCACTCGAAAGCTCTCTATGAGTAGGTTCCAGAATACAGAATTTAATAGTGTGAATCGCAATTGGATGGGTGTCAGTATTTACACATAGATCAAGCCATAAGTATGCTATAATATGATATCCGGACATTTGACCCCCAATGCGCAAGTAGAACATTTGACCCCCCCCCAAACACGAAAAGTACAGAAAGTATTCCTTAAGTACATCCAGCTATGCGTAGTTTCGATTCTAAAAAGTACTTTTTAGTTTGAAAGACTCCAGAACAAAAGCATTAACACGTGGTAGCAATGATTCTACTAGAACACGAGTTTCTAGTAGAACCCGGATCTCTAATGGAGCCCTCGGTTCGAAGCAAAATTTGAATTAGAACCCCAAGGCTATGTTAGAATCATTATACATAGAATCATTACTTTTGTTATGTAAATTGCTTTAAATGAATTTACGTATTACATTCTTGTAAGATGAATATTTTATTTGTACAGTTTATGAGTTAAAATTCTCAAATAAAATAATTTAAAATCGGGTCAATCAATAAAATAAAACGCTTAGTCAAATAACTAATCCTTAAATAGTTCATCCGAACGTCGAGTATTGAAGATGTCTGCCGAGCCCTTGCTCGGATTAGTACTCCATCCAGTCGATATTTTTTGCGAATCGTGCTGGGATTATAGTCGTATCTAACTGCATTCTAAAGCGACATTTTTATAATGGCTGCCACGCGCAATAGAATAATATTACCTGTATATATTAAGTATAAAGTAAGTTACTGTTAACTACTAGTTAACGTTTTCAAGCTTCTCATTGCCACAAACCGTTTTACACCAAAATATGCGACACATTCATGTGCTTTATGTAAAATATAGTGCAATAAAATTATAGGTTTTGACAAAACTAGGTACATATTTTTAAGTGATGTATTAAATAACTAACCTTGACAGCCTTCTATAGTAGCATATTTTAATCATATAAGCTTTAACCTTTCAAGTAGGCTTAAAACACAAAAGTTTCAAACGTTACATAAACGTGAAATATGTTTCAACCATTTAATTTTTATAGGAGTGACTTATTTACATAAATGTGCGCGCAATAGCGTAATCAGTTTTGTATGTATACTATCTTTTACTACTTGTAAATACTCCCTTGATGTGCTTTTTAGTGTATACTTGGGATTAATATATTTCGGATCAAGATCAGCTACAGCTTTGACCACCCCCTAAAGTTTCAAGTGGTGACTGTGGGACTAGTATTTTCATTGTCATATCGTAATGTGAACGAAATGTTAAATTATGAACAGAAATATGTTTTGAATTACAAATTCAAGGGGTGTGGGACTCATACAAACGACTAAATGCTTTCGATAAAGTAACTGTGAACTCTGAGGTAATCAACTTTATCGATAGCCGAATGTGGTAAGCTCATAGAAATCTGATCACACATCTGCTATCTGTTACTATTATTATGGCATCTATAGATCTATAATTAAAAAGTACAGTAAAAATAAATAAAACAGTGCTATTAGCGTGCGCCATTTGCTGATCCAGCTAACAGGTTCTTTTTCTACTAATTACTTTCATTTACATTCCTTCAACTAATATTCGGAAGTTAAGTAATTACAGATGCTTTACTTAAGTTTTAATATTCCACTGCAGCAGGTAAAGACAATCAATCAAGCTGTAAGCTACACGTAAAACCAAATATGGGTATACAGACCTTAATCCATCAGTTTGGCAATCATTGATTGCAAAACTCTGAGCTCACCTTTGTGTACATTTGAATTTCGAGTACAAGTTTAGCGTAACCTAATTTTTGCCACTATTAGCATAAAATTGTAGACAGGCGCTTTGAAGTTCACAATTACCTTTACGCAATTTAGTTTTTCTCAAGATTGTCCCGATGGGCTTTTGTGGGCTGGCTATAGTAGGTATACTTGAGTAAATTATGATGCTTTCGGGGTATGCTTACAATGCTTGGGTCATGCACATGTCTTTTATATTTACTCGGGAGTTCGCGAGAGCTCCTAAGTGTATTATTAAAAAGCCAGCTACTAGCATTATTAAACTGCTACTTCAGCTCCAACACTTTTATTAAAACAAATTGCGTCTTTGCAAAGTACTAACCATAGAATGAGGGAACCTTGGTAAGTTTAAAACGTAGAAATGAGGTAAAGTAACCATTATGCGTCTTTTTCACAACAAGGCCAAGGTTTTATTGCGTCCTAGCTAATGAAGCATAAGCAAGAACAAAACTAACTGGATGCGTAGTACCAGAAACTTGAGCTTTAATATGGAATCCACGTGGAGTTAAATTGTATTTAGAGACTTTGGCCTTCTAATACAGTTGACGGTGCTATAAAACAAGATCTCACTTCGATCATTTTGTCATTCATTCTCTAGAAACCTGGCAAAACGTCGCAACTACAATTTAGGCTTGAGCAAAGTTTCAATTCGAATTCACATTCAAAAATGCTCACTAAGGAAGAATTCAAAATAACTTTAAAGTTATACCATTGGTTTTCTCAAGTTAATATCTACCCTCTTACAATTGACGTGAAATCTGGAACAATTGCCTTACAAGCACAATGCAAAGCTCGCAAAGGAATCTGGATAATTTATTACATTATTTCAGCACTCGGGCTAACTTTTCAGGTTGGAAGAATATTGCAGACCTTAATTTTGTCCAAACAAATTGTAATCCATCATATTCCCGTTCAAGCTTTCAGCTGCATAGGATTCACAACATGTTTCTATTTTGCAACTGGTTTGTTTATTAAATGGCCGTCTGTAAGTGTTGCGCTGTTTAACCAAGTTTTCGAGCAAAAAGAAGGTAGTTATAAATAAAACTAACTAATTTTAAATCTGCAATATTATAAATTAAAGTATTTTACTATTGCTTAATAAATCCAACAGATGAGCGACGTACAAACAAGACAATCAAGAAAAAGCTCTACCTCAAAAAACCCCCAAGAAAGCTTCATGAATTCAAAATAATCGAGCTGGTTACAATTTTTCTTTCGTTTGCTGCCCTACTTGACATTTTACTTTTGCCGGTCCTCTTTATTTATGACCCTTCCATCAATATTCTCCTCTACTCTGTCGTCCCTGCCCAATACAAGAATGTCTTGTTCTTTGTCTTGACATTAACGTTTGACGTTTTTTTAATTTTATTTCACGTAGCTAATGGAGCTTTTGCAGTTACTTTGCAACTACTTTTCCTAATGCAAATCCAATTCAGAATCGATAAAGCAAGCAATTTATTCCGAGCTCAAGGTACGAGCCTTGTAGGACGAGCATCAAAAATAATTCGAATCTATCGTATGCTCAAGGAGTTCAGATACATTTCATTAACTCTTAATTGCTTCAACATCAGTAATGCTGGAAGCATCTTTGTTGCCAAGAATTCCTTCATTACAATAACGATCGTATGTCTTGTGTATTTCATTAAGTATCGGGCAGTAGAGCTTGTTGCATCCATCATGAGCTGTTTTACACCAATCCTTCTCATTGGAACTTACGTAACAATGTACGATAAGGCATTTAAGATTCCAGAAAAAATTAAAGCATTGAAGGGACAGATGTCCTTGGCATGTGCAAAAGGGATTAGTCCTAAAGAAAAGAAGTTTTTTCGTATGCTTATTAGGTCCATACGAGAATCCGGGGTGAAACAGGGGGAATTTAGAACGATGGAACGGGAGTCTACGCCCATGTTTATCGATTTTGTTATCAGAAATATTGCTGGAATCTTAGTTTTGTTGCGTTAGTGAATTAAATGCCAAACAAAGTACGTAGTTGTTTCTCCGGATGATGTGAGCTTAAACGTATAAAAAGTTTTAAAAAGGGTCTGTTCTTTCTCTGGCATGAATCTAGGGAGTGAAAAATTAAAATTGATGTTGAGACACGTCAGTTGTAAGTAGTATTGATTAGAATTCAAAGAAACAGCTGTAAAGATATTTAGAATAAAGGTTTAATTTCGAAGTTCCATATCTCCTTACTTTAAGTATGTAAATTGTACGTTGGCTTTTAATAGTTATCATAGCGCTGGCACTGTTCTTTTTAAACTAATTTATGAAAACAAAGGATTCGAAGCATTTATTTGTATGCAAAAGATTTAAATGTTTGAATTGGAGCAACATAGACTTTATTGCAAAATAAATCATATTGGTATCTTGTGGAGTAAATGTGCACAATTCTCGCAAAATTGTTCTCAGAGATTAGAAGTGGAATAAAAAAATTTAACAAAATTGTTCAGCTCAACTTCAATTTGTAATATTTAACTTGTTCACATTAATTCAAAGATATATTTCTCTCAACACAAAAGGCAGCATAAATTCCAACGCATCATTTAAGTGCACTTCCATAAATGACATGAACAAATTAATCTGATTAACTTCCACTAAGGGCACTATGTAACTGAACTCAAGATTGAAGGGAAATCAACAGTGGAAAAATATTGTGAACGATAATTCAACACTTTACAGCATTTGAAATGCTATGGTCATATTGAGACTTTTTTAAAGCAGGCGCTTCAGAAAATTTACAAGACCTATATAGTATTTGCAGTCCCCTGGCTTAACTTAGTTATGAAATGTGCTGTTACCTACAGCTTTTGATTTAAAAACATAAATTAGTTTTAACGGTACATAATAGTGAAATTAACGGTGGCTTCTAGAATGAACTTGCACATAGTCAGAACCATAACTTTGTCGATTCGATACATACCGGCAATCGTCATTGAGTAACTTCGGAAAGATCTCAAATATTTATTCATTAGTACACCAGTTTTGCTTCTGCAGTTGTTCTGCGCTGACAATCTTTTCCATTGATAGAGAACAATCTCGGATTTCTCATAGCACCTTGAAAAGACAGCGAAGGTAGGTACAAGCATAGTAATACAATTTGTTCCTAACACGCCCAGGCCAGCAGCAAGGGTTCCATTGAATTTAATCGCTCCAAAGGTACAAACTATCACCACTTGAATAACCAATACTTTAGCTCCAGCCAACAATAACGAAAATAATCGATCACACTCTTGTAAACAAATTCCCAGCTCTCGCCAAGTCTTCAGCTTACTCAAGGGTTGTCTTAAAGTTGCCTTAGTTAGTCCACTAGTTGAATCAACTAATTCGTCTAGTATTGCCATGTAAGGAAGAAAAATCGGGAGTGCCGAAAAGACATGAACAAGCGCTATACTTCCAAACACATACGTAACCCAGAATTGGAATATTGAGGAGCAAATGACAGTGAATGTTTTTATCCAGAAAGGGACTTCAAAAATATTCTGTGACAGTAAAATAGATGACAAAAATTCGGACGACGTTGGTCGTATGGCGGATATAGTCGTCAAGATGCACGCATTCATGCCAAAATTTACAAATACGAACTTTAGGAATTTTTCACACGTTTTTACGAGCGCTGGGGTCTTAGCTCCGTCATTAACGTAACTACCTGCAAACAAAAGCATAACAATTACAACTAGCCGTTATCAGTAGGTTTACATTATTACGCTATAATAATTACGCAGTCACTTTCCAAACAACGGGCGTTATTAGCTACATACGGTTACCCATTTACAGTGTTTCCAACTACTATGTAGTAAGCAGTTGCCAGTTTTACAAGTAATTAAGTTTCTCAACAATTGGCATTGAGTAGTTGCTTATTTGCAATTGGGTTTTCTGTACCATAGTACTATACCCAATATAAGATGGTAATGGTACTACTATGACCAGTATCTTTTAGTAGAATCAATTGACGACGCTTTTACTAATCAAACACTTAACTACTACTATTCTTGTCTAGCATTTGTTAACTTGTGGGTGGATGGAGAACCTTCAAATTAGTACAGTGGTGAGAAAAAACATGTTTTACAGCAAGATGTTTTGTAAATGATAATACGTGGCATAACTTACTTTCAAAGTCCTTAATGTACTCCACGGAGGTTGCGACAAAGTTTGGTAATTCTGTCATTTTCAAAACGATGTTCAAATGGAACATTGGAATACATACGTAGTAAACGAGAACGAGGTACATGTAAATTTTGTCAAATATCGGTGCCTCATCGTTCAGGAGACATGTTTGAAGGCAGCGTCCCAAAACGAAAAAGACGTACGCCACGGAAATTGCAACACTTGCTCCCCATTGTAAAAGTCGTGTTTTTGAAGTCAGAAGTTCAGGCTGAGCTTTTGAGTTGTTCCAAGTAAACGGATGAGCGTGAAAGTATTCGCCGTATACAAATCCGACTTTTAGCAGCCGTTGAATCAATGGAGTTAACAGCACTTGCTTCTTCATTTCGACCCTTACAGCCAATACAGCAGTCGCTTTTACAAACAGGAAAAATTACCCTTTCAATTGCTAGAAATAATGATTAGTACAATTTTGTTTAGGTCAAGTTTAGTCAAGTTTAATATTTTTTGTATAAACAGAACTGAAAACTAGAATAATTTTTAATACTCTATAACGGGAATAAAGTTCTTGGAACTACTTATGATAAATATGCCTTCTAGTTGTCAAACAACTATTCCGTAGATTACACAGTTCGATTGAAAAGCAAAAGTTATTCTCAGGGAAACAATTTTTAAAAAATTATAAACTTGTTACATATGTACTAGAGACAGCGGTACGAATTTTTTCTTTGTCCTACTTAGGCTGTGAACAGAATAATAATTTGATAGCATTGAACGAACGTCCTAAGTTGGGTGCAAACCCCGATTGGAAAGGTTGTAGAAGTTACTGGATAAAAATAATTGAATAATACAAAATGCCTGCGCAATTATTTCAGCAATACATATTTGCACTAATGATAAAAGTTGTTACTCTTGGCATAGCTTAACATTAACATTTATTTTATGATTATGATAATTAATGATTTAATTACATCCAGGCTATAAGTTTGAACTAAACGAAGGTTTTATATACTGATGAAGTTAGCAAATACCAGGTTGAGATACGATAATTGGATCTCTTCAAGAATTAGTAGGGTGAAGACTTGTAATTGGGGTACCCACTTTTTTCTCCTAAGGCCCATAATCTAGCATACATACTTTCCATACGAACTCTGATACCCGAAGATTCAAATGAAGGTACGTTCGATTTTAATTGACCCTTGACACTGGTGAAAAAAATGGGGTACCACAATTACAAGCTGACCACAATTAGAAGCCTTCACCCTGATTTCAGATAACAGCACAATTTTTAATTACGAGGAGGAAAACTTCATAATTGCCTTGCATAATTGCTAGTTAGCGGCAATTATGTAGTTTGGTTATATCTACCAACCCAAGGTTTGCTCATACTTATGCTATAATTAAGTTGGCTTAAAAAGTACTAAAACAAAACTTGTAATTACAAAATCAATAGCATAACTGGTACCTACTGTTGACTGTTTGGTTGGCTTTCCAATTAACTAAATACAGGTTACCAGAAGTTGCTTATTTTGTTCTCCAATCTTACAGTTTTTTAGTGTTGACTTTTCAATTACAAAATTCATTAACGAACGCAGCCCGTATTTTTAATCACAGTGCTGATTTCATATTTATTTAAATGTAATGAGAAGATTAGTAATTTGTACAGTGATGAAGGCTAGAAAGTTAATGGTTGACATTCGTTCCATGGTATGAAAGCTCCCCACTTGAATCCCACAATTTGACACTGAAAAAATAGCTTTGGACATGTATTTGCCGTACATTTTCTGTCTTTTTGAAGAAACCGATAAATGCTTTGAGACTAAAAGTACTTCCTTTTTAAATTGTTTCATGTTGTCAGCTATAGAAAATGCTTTGTCATACAGAATTATGTAGACGACAGGGACATTACACACTAAATAATAATTGAGTACACCTGCCAACGGGTTTGCAGCAAAATGACGAATGGCAAAGAAGCAGAAAACGATTGAGGCAGTAATGCAGAATAGTTTGAAGGAGAAAATTATGTGTTGAGTAGATTGATTGAAAATACTTATGAGAAGCTGATTTTCACGGCATTTCCTGTACGCTCTGTGCAATACTGATGCAAGCGGTAGCCTGTTTTGGATTCTGCAGATTAAGAAAGACACGTTGTAGTTTAATTATTTGTTATATTATGTTCATGTACATCATATTATTTGTAATGCTACTGTTCAGCTGACCTGATTTTAAACATTGAATCTGCTCCATGCTTAAGCTCGGTATTACACTTATCAAACAAAGAGAGTTGAATGAGGAGATTAAAATAAAGAGCCGTCACTTGTAATACTAGTCTAAGTCCCTCGGGAAATAACAGGAAGATAAAAGTGTACACATTTTTACACTCGGAATTTAAACTGGTGTACAAGAGCTGTCTTCTAGTCGAGTCTGCAGCCAAGATAGCTGTAGCAAAGACTCCGCTACCCTGACAGATAGCGAAAATAAAGACTTGAAGTAATTCTTGAACAGAGAGTTTCCAAAGAGGACGTCTGCTTGCCCAATCTGCGAAAATAAAATAACAAATCATTAGAAATAAATGTATCTACCTAAAGACAAAAAGTAAAAAAAAACAGATTGTTTCTTCACCTGCTTCTAGTTGGTTCGTATAGAGGTTATTCCAAACGATTACAAATGTATCCGGCCTTAGTATCATAGATTGATGGAACCAGTAACAAGCCATCCAACAACAAGCCACGTCTATAAAATGAACTGGGAAATGAATTAGAACAAAATATTCATGTGGATAAATAAACGACTCAACTAAACGGAACGCATTGTATATTCCGTGTAAAACCAGACCAGAAAAAAGCAGATGCCAGACAAGTTTTCGCCACCAACACTTTTGTGTCGATATTTTGCCGGTGTCAACGTCGACATTGAACAAAATAAAGTTTATTTTGGAAATTAAATTTAGAAATGCAATATTGTGACGATTTTCGTTTTTAGTGAGCATTTTTACGAGTTAGACTAAGATATATTGGATTTTTTGATCTGATTTTGTGTATAGCGGATATTTGTGAAGAGCATCCGTTAAAGCCTAATTTTTTATATATTTACAAATTTGCTCAAAGCAAATGCATAGACGAAGCGCTGGGCTCACAATGTGCAAGGCGAAAGTTTTAATGCGATCGGTCTGGTGTCACGTCAATCATTGATATATATATATATACATAGATTTTTGGCTTGTTACTTTGTCAAGCGAAGGAATTGGCCAGAAATTAAAACGCTGACTACTATAGAAACAGTTTATTTCGATACTTTCATCGACGTAATTTCAATGACACGTACTTCGATTCCGAATTAAATTCAATCTTGTTTATAATTGTGATGGTAGATAAATAGAATTGTGTTGTGTAATAATAATATAATATAATATAGTTTAATTGTATGTACACTGAAAATTGTTTTTCGGTTTTAAATTACAAGTATAATTCTAAACCGAATTTGAATTCTAGCTTGAAAATGTCTATCATTTAAATTTAAAGGCTAAAAGTGATTACTCCGTCAAACTACAAGGTAACAACCAAATTAAATGCTCTGAATGCTCTGAATAAATGTAGAAGCAATAATAACGGTTGCTATTTATTCTATCTAGCATAAATACACATAAACTCAGAAAATATACGTTAATTGCTTTAACCAGCGTGTCACAGAAAGTGATGCGATTATTGCATTCCCCTAAATCTAATCCTACACCAAAAATTCAGCTTTTCAGGTTGTCCTAGCCATCATCACGATGTTGAACAGCTATTGTGATATCTAAACCATTATTATTAACTATTATTAAGGGAATCAAAATTTCCTGATTTCTGTTCTTAATTTAATTGCTTTCCCAATGTAACGTTCTGTTTTTTCCTGGCTTGAAGTTTAAAACACGATTTTTTTTCTTTTTTACGTTTGCAATTTCCTGTTTTTTCCTTTATATACGATGCTTTTCAGTTTGTTCCCTTTATGACAAGCAGTGTGTATTAAATCTTGAACTATTAGGATGCGCGGATGGTAGCAAAACTATCAGAACGTGACACTTGACCGTCGCGTTGTGACAAAAATGTATTTGAAGGCTTTATTTGACAACATTTTATTTAAATTTAATTTTTTTTCCCGCTATCTCGAAAACGTTGCATACAAAATGAGGAAAATGTAACGTTTATATAAAAATTGAGCGTAATGAGACCCAGGAATACAAAGTTTTAATTTTACTTAAATCCTTGTGAATTCAAATCACGTTCTACTTCATCATGTTAAAGATTTTATGGCAGATCAAAATATTTGTTTCGATTTTCTTGGAATTGCAGGTGATATGCGTTGTAACATCCAAGAAACTGAGACAAAATGACATGTAGGTTCATAAGTGACTTAGACTTAGAAGGCATGAATACGAATGCTGGTGAAAAATTGCCTCAAAATATATCAGGCCGTCATTCAATCAATTGAATGTGCTCAGGCAAATAAATAGATCCACCCTGAAAACGGACGTTTTACTTCTGAATGAATAATGTCTACTAAAATGATGGGAAATGTATTACCCGTTAAAGCAATACCTATGTAGGCCTAGACCTTGGAGGAGAACTTGTATGCCGCCATGGCTGCAGAGAGAAGGAAACCTAAGGACCCATCCTTAGAAATGGTCACAGGGGTGAGCTTTGTGTGACTTGACTGAATGCAATGATGTCCACACGCCTCGAACTTACATTCTCTGAGAAGGTTACTTCGAGATTATCGGTACCCAAACTTTACAGCTCACAATGTTCATTGCGTCAATGTTTTTACGGTATTATAATATTTTACCTACGGGTACTGTATATTACGTATTATTTTAATGTGTACCTACCAAAGGAGTGTCGTCAAATGTTTTAAATGTGTGCCTTAAGTTGATCGTAATTGTCGTAATATTGTGTACAATCCAACCACTGATGTACATATTTTATTTTATACTGTACCTACAGACCTTGTCGACACGTGAATGACTTCAGCGAATCAAAATACTTAATAATTAAAACCAACATTTTAAAAATAAATAGAATTTGGACCTTTATTTGAATTTCAAAAAAGTTTAAAATAGGATTTTGACTGTCGAATTTTTGAGCTTTACATTGTTTCAGTAGGAACTTCGAAAATAAAATTACGATGAAAACATGCTCCCGGGGACACTGTAGGCTTTCAATTTCACCCAAACTTGAATTTTCGTAATCACCGACACCGCACCGCACCGGTTTAAAAACGAGAGTCAGTGACCGCATTTAGGGACTGACCACATCCGTGGCGGTGTGCTACTACTATTTTTAAAACCTTTACTATGGTACTAGTAAAAAACATTACTACTGATACATAATTTGTTATTATTTTGTAAGTTGGTTTTTAAACTTCGTCTCTGCAATAATAATCATTAATAATTTATTATTAGCTGGGTAGTTGTTTTTTGCGACTTTACTGCGCATTGCGCCAAATAAAAATACAAAGTGAAACAGCGCACTGCTCACTGCGCACTGTGCTGTCAATATCAGCCAACAGCCAAATTACCAAAGTCAAAACAGAATGAATAGAATGAGTGAATTAAAGATCGGCAGAACTGAAACTGGAACCAGAACAGAAAACAAATTAGATCAGGAATAGGAAGGATTAGATTAGATCATTCTAGTATCAATCAATATCAATCGAAATTATCGGAAAAAGGTAACCGAGCAAAAAATTTGTATGAGAACTGATGAGAGATGAGAATAATAAAAACAACAAACAACAGTTTAAAAAACACTCAATACGCAAACGACCACCCAAACCCAAACTAAACACGTATACAAAATACATCATCGAAAAAGAAGAAAATTAAGATTTGATAAAAACATTAAAATAATTCAGTTACATACAAGAATCAAGATTATATTGTGATGAAAAGTACATACTACGCTTACCCTTACGCTTACGCCTGTACAACAAGCCAATAACTCAACTAATCTCAATATCTCAAGTTAAAGTAAATATAAATACCAGGAAACCATAAATTTAATATGAGTGAATTTTGTAAAGCCAATTAACAAGAAATAAATAAAAAGGAATTCACAACATCGCAACGGAACGGAACCCTCAAACCAACAAGAAAGAAGATGTCTACAACAATGAAAGCTAATGAAAAATTAATTGCGTACTCCGTTTTGCAGACCAGCATTGAAATCAGCAAGAGGGAATTTTTAAAGTTTTCAAAACCCAGAAGCATTCTTTTAATAAGTGCTAGTGCAATTAGTTTGGGAATGGGGGCCATAGCTTATTTTTCATTTAGGACATTAACATCCCAAAAACAGCAATGGATCAAAGCTAAATTTAATTCCTGTGGAATTTCGTGCATCACTTCAAGACTTCTAAGGACCTTAATACAAAATAAAAATAAATTGAGTCACAACATTTTGAACTTGAACTCGCCACTTCCTAAAAACAATAATAAAAATATCAACGAATATCTGCCCCAGGAGGTAACCACTTAATTTAAGGCAAATATTATTTAAATAGTACCAGTAGTACCAGTCAAACTAATTTTGTTGAATTTTTGTTATTGTTGCTTTTGTACAGGTTCAAATATTAATTTGTAGCATGCTTCCATTAGAAGCCCATCTTAAACTCAGATTAGTTTCTCCACATTTTAAGTTCATTGTGGACGAATTCATTGGGTTGAAAATTGGATCATCTGGAGCAGTTTTAGACAATTCACAATGTCCTTCAATGATAAGTCCAGGCATCAATGCGAATAAATTCGACTACTTTTGCAGCATAACACTGAAATGTGTTCAAATTAAAAACCTTTTGTCAACGCCAAGTACTTCTGCTACAGAATACGACGCAGTCTCAGACGATTTATCAGAACCCTCAATTTTGCACAAACCATCGTATCTTAAGCTCCTGTACATTTGTGGGCCTATTAGCCGACTTAATCTGGAATATTTTCTCTATAACTGTTTAAACATTCAGCAGCTTTTGATTCAACTAGATTATGACGCCCTGATGGAAATGAGGATATTTAATCATCATCATAACAACAGTACAGATAGCAGTTACTCCAACCAAAATCAATTAGTACCTGAACTATTCAGACCAAGGCAATATTTTGGAGCCAAACTTCGGGGTCTGTTTCTACACTGGGCACATATGGACAAGCATTATTACGATATTGTAAATCATTTCACTAATTAAATTTTGTTAACTAATCGGAATTTGTTATGAACTGAACTATTAACTCTAATCTGTAACAGTAAATCCTAACTTTTGATTTTTTTGAATTTTTCTATGATATTATTAAACAGGATGATTTGTTTCTTGGAATTCTAACAAAACTAAATTCCTACCACTTACAATTTTTGGCTGTTGAAACAAATGTGACTTCTCGAACTGGAATTCTCTATAAAAACGTAATTTTAAAGTGCCTTGCCCGACACCCCCTCGTGACTAATATTCAGCTAATTCTTCACTCGTCCTTACCAACTTGGAATGAAGATGTTGACGCGGATGACCCAGAAGATTTCAACCTTTCTTTAGTAAAAGATTTTAAATCCGATTCTGATGTGACCTTCAGAAACAAAAACAGTATAAACAACGGAGTGTTAAACCATCAATTTTCTGACGTCATATTTTACGGCATATTCGTCACTAACGATGATTTCAATTCAAAATCTAAATGGTGGGAAATTTTAATGTCCCAACAAAACCTTCGTGGGTTCATGTGCAACGACCCTTTAAAAATCCCGATAGTTAACAGTATTGTTCGTAATAACCAAAATACAATTAAAAGTTTGCACCTTAAAGTGCTTGCGGATCAAAATGCAATATTGAACTTTACGATTTTTCAAGATTGTAAGAATCTAGAGAATCTGGATATACGAACAATCACATTAAACTGTCAACTCCTTTGCAAACAAGTAAACATTTTAAAACTTCCGACAACTTTGAAAACTCTAGTTCTTCAAAATGTCAGAGTAAAAGTCATGGAAGTGAAGCAGCTGCTTTGGAATTCAAACATGGTCAATCTCCGCTCAGCTTCTTTTCTAAATTCATTCGGTACTTCCCGTGGTATAGTCTGTTTATTAAATTCGCTTGCCTCAAAAATTCTAAAATTCGGGCAAATTAACTACCTTCAATTGTACATGGTGACTTCAATCCATGATGGCTTCTGTGAGGTGTCGTCGGAATTTTTGAGGAATTATGTTACAACTGCAAAGGATTTGGGGTATGAGGCAAAGTTCGAAATTTATGAAAATGAGCAAATAATTACTATTACGCGGAAATTTTTTAATTGAAATGTAAATAAAACAAAATCAGCTATAAAATGTGGATAATTTATATGCCTACTATATTTCTGCATGTGTATATTTTCTTCAAAGCTTGCATGAAATAGTGAATAACCATATACCATGGGCAATCAAATATTATGAAATGCATAACGACACAAGTTTTCATGTGTCTGACGCTGGTATAACTAACTAAAATTTGATATTACCTTACATAAAATATATAAAATGCATAATACGGGGCCAAATTACGCATTTTGTTTTGCACAAGAGTGAACAAATGACGTATTTTCAAAATTCACACTTTTTAAAAAAGCAGTTTTTCTGTCAATTCAATATGGCCCAAAGTTTCGTGTTTAAAAAAAACTTGCCATCTGTGCAAGTAAATGATTATTGCGGGAACATATCTCAACTACGACTGTTTTTTTAATTATTTTTGCGTTAGGATTGAGAGTACCGATTCTGAAAAAATGACTTGCGCGAAAAAAACTGTATTAATAGTGAAGGAAAAATAAATTACCGTATTGCTCCGAATAATTCCCGGGGCTCAAATAGTTTCCGGTTTCGAATAGTTTCCGGGTTTATAACATGTAAATCATAGGGGAGCCAAGCCAGTTTTATGAATTAGTTTCCGGGGAAACTAATCGGGGAAATACGGTATGTACACTTAAAAAGCACGGAAAGCTCCACTCCTCATTGCTATTTTTAGCAGAAACTGTCTCATTATTATGCAGTGTTTGGAGGGAAATCACATTTATTTCCAGGGATAAACAATTGTGGCTTGGCTACACTCATTACACACTATAGTCATTGATTTTTATTTGATTTTATTATTGTTGAGTACATTTTCTATAGAAAGAGAACTCTAGACAATCTAGAGAAGATATTTATTTTGACCGTTTATATACTATGTATGTAGACCTACGCAGCGTAATTATCACCGAGCCCTGTAGAATTACCGGCCACTCGTCGCCCATCCATTTCATAGCTACTGAGCTTGGCTGTTGCTCAATCAAAAGGGGGCCGCCCCAACTCGTTAACCGCAGACCAACCTATAATTACTGGCTGGTAGGCGGGTACAGTCTGGGATATTTATGGTATTTAATTTTCCGAGAAACATACAGTTATTGCAAATTAATTATAGTTGAAAGCAAAATTCTATATACGGTCTATAGTTAATAGTTATTTAGAATATAACTGCAAAAATGTTAATGCTCAAAGTTTACCATTTGGTAACTTTGAATTTTGGATTTTAATAAAATACTTTGCTTTGAAAGACAATGAATAATTCGTTCGGATTTCCCAAGAAGCTTTATAGCAAAGAATGGTTTTTGCCATAATACAGCCCCAGGAAAATAGTCTAATTTAATTAAGCGCTTTTTCAGCATTCTACTTGCTATGTATGTATATGGCCTTTTTAAAGTAATTATTATAAATTTTGAGTGGCCAATCGCCATTCAGTAGCTATTTTAGTAATTCTAGTATGAAATACCTTTTATAATCACAAAGTTGCATTAAAAATTCTTGCAAAGCTCGTCGGCTCGTGGCATATTTAATCAGGTTGAACCTTGTTGTGAATAAAGTATAACTCTTCCATTTCGTAAGTGGTTCTAAAATCGCCAGTCTTATAAAGCAAACTTTTAACACTGAATAATAAAAGTAAAGAGCAAGGTAAGCAGCCGAAAACAGACTATGGTGCTTTTGAGTAGCAGTAATAGAGTATTGATTTTCACTCGTTTTGTCTACCAAAGGATGCTCTAAGAGCACTAGGAATTGCTTGTAAAAATATTCTTTAATAAGTAATCAGCTTCACAGGCACAACCTACCTATAGTCGTTGGTAAACGAATCAAATGAATTAACAATTTTTAATAAACAGCAACAACTTACTTCTACTGAAAGGTGAAAGGACTTGCAGTAAACATTTTAAAGTAAAATTTATGTCAATTTTGTACACACAAAATATGTAAATAGATCAGCTATTTCAGCAACAGAACTACTTCTGTCATTTTGCTCCTCAATGTATATATGGCTACAAAATCCAAAACTAACTATTAAATGGGTGGAAGTGGCCGTGAACGCCCAGTTAAGGTGGTCGTCGAAAACTAATCAATAAAATAATGTCTAGCTTGCGATTAATATGAATAGGTAATTTATCGCAAGTTATCACTAGCAATTTTGAGACTCCACGTTATTCTACATCAGCCATTAGCCCTAGCTAGCCTAATAGAACAGTAAGCAAAGTATCGGCAAAAGCTGAAATCATAATAATAATAATTATCGTTTTCACATTATTCAAGACTTACCTACAAAGCATTTATACAAGTTAATATTTAGTAAGCTAAGTTTACTGCTTCATGCTCTTACAAAGTTTCCAAAATCTGATTTTTTTTGCGAATTTTATTTCTTCTTCAATGTAAGGTAAACTGTACTGTAACAATGGGCAACGATAGTACTCCTAATATTCTTGCAACTCCAGGAATTCTAAAATGCATCAGAGGGGGCTTCTCATACGGCGAATACTTTCAATTTCACCCGTACAAATGGAATAAAACGAAGCAGCGACCCGAGCTGATCACCTCACTCTGGAGAATTTTGCTTTGGAGAATTAATGTGGTCATTTCGATGATTTATTACGCCTTCGTTTTTGCCCGCTTCCTCCAAGTTTGTGTGATTGAAACGGAAAATGAACCGGAAAGAAAAATTTACATGTATTTTATTTTAGTGCTCTACTCATTCATACCAGTGTTCCATACCATGGTGCTTTGGAAAAAGGAAGAGTTCCCAGTTTTTATTGAGAATATCCTATCGTTTTTGCAGTCATTTGAAAGTAAGTTTTCGGTATTTTTGCCAGGATGTGCCAATAAAATTAACTTCACAAAATTAGCCCCAGAAGCTTTGACGCTTTTAACTTTTTTTTGTAGAGCGCTACGTAAAGGGAGAGGCCAAGACACCGCGGTCAATTAAAATGTGTACAACATTTATGGCCTTTACTTACATAGCATGTAACATCAATGCAACACTCATCTTTGCTAGTTCAATTGTAAATCCAAGGTCACCCGAATTCCTTTCCTCGGTCTTCTTAGTAGAAGATTCATCGCTAGGAGATGAACTGCCAAAGTACAATACTGCTGGTCCTTCGTCGATTATTCCTAGTGGAATTCAAGCCATCCTTGTGAGAGTTCTGGCGCCACTCTTTCAAGCGTGGATAATGCACAATTATTTCGGAATTATTTTCCTGGCGACCTTTGCCCTCTTCTCGACGGTGTGTCCACTATTGGTCGTGATTAACGAGCTTAGGTATTACATTATCAGTTTATATATTACTATTACACGCTTTATTCGAATTTCAAATCTTAGAATGTATAAAACTTTGAATTTATTATTACAGTGCAAACACCTGCTCAGTGACCACAGCGGAACTGCGACAGCCCTGGAACAAACTGATGACTTGGCGGACGCTCAAAATCATGGTGGATGAAACAAACCAGGTATTTGCTGTGCCAATAGCTGGGACCAAATTTCTAATGATTTTTATGGCTGTATTCTGTACTTATGGAGCGATACAATTTCGGGGTATTATTGCAATTGGCCTGAGTTCCATTGGGGTCAATTGTACCATCTTCCTTGTGCTGATGTTCACCATCCTCTACGGATTTCATGAGAAGACCACCAAAGTTTTAGCGGATTGGCAAAGGGCGTCCCATTTAACGTGTCACTCCAACAGCAAAGTGTTCGAAAGCAGCATCAACAGTGGCGCCTTACATTTGAACAAGCGCTATGTGCAGTCCTTGAAATCTTTTTCGCTCTCAATCGGCGGGATATATCGCATCGATAAAGTTATGGTGCTAACCATGTATAGGTTTATTTTAGAGGCTAGTGTCAATTTCGTTTTGATGAACCGGTAGTTTGGATTTACTTTACCCAGGGTCATGTGGCAAGATAGGTTAGAACGTTAGAAGCAAGCTAATATTGTACACTTTTCAAAATAATTTGAGCTTTCTGCATACAACAAGATAAAAATAGTAGCTTTGCTGCAGCTTGTATAGGGTCACATTATCATAGTAGAGAGCACAGAGTAAAGTTACAAAATGCAATGTAAATGTCAAGTCAACACAACCCAAAGTCCAGGATCCAGGTAAGAGCTTTATTTAGTTTTAGTTACATACTGTGATAGTTAAATAATTAAATCTAAACCTAAATATTAGTGTCAAATACTGTAGAGTGTAAAACATTAAACACGAATATTTATATAATATAAATTACAAATAGTGCAGGCGCTTACGAACTTCTTTATGAGACCGTCACCAAACCGACAACGGAGAGAAACGGCACATTCTCTTCCCTAATATTACACATTAAACAAAACATAATTACTAGATTATTACAGGCTTTTGTAGTGCATGAAGGTCTGCATTCTGTGTTATGGAATAAATAAATGCCTATATGCTTTTACCTTTGACCTCAATTATGTATCTCACCTCCTATTTGTCGCATTGATCAGTAAACAAAATTATGTGCGTCAACACCCGCGTATTTAGAAAACATGCATTAATATCAATAATTACTATTACGCAAAATACTTGCACAATGAAAAGCATAATGTTATATTCCTCTTTTCATGTCGCTAATACATATGCGAGGCATGTGACAAGATAAAAGTATCAGCTCAACTGCAAAGATCACAACGGCCAGTGAAACAAACAGAGCAAAAGTATAAAATACGATGTAAATATCCGACTCTGTGAGCGACAGAGGCTTAATTTTTGGCTCCGAATGTGGATGTATTAAACGATGAGAAAACAAAAAATGTTCGGAATCTGTGGCAAAATCTGAATTCCTTAGTCTTTCCCATTTCTCCCACAGCCAGTAAATTCCAGAGGTCAAAAGGACCTTCATTCGATTTGGAACCCACTTAAGATGCCTATGACCTTCACCTGGAAAGCCCATCATCATTGGTCGACTGAGGAAGTTGCTATTTTCATTCATATTGTGTGCAAATTTTAGCTCTGGACTTTTTTCCATTACGTGTTCAAATTGACCCCAGTAAGACCTGAATTGATCTTTTGGAAATACAAATTGTATTCTGGGGTCTTTCTGAAGGTTCAGCTTCCTCAATGATGTTTCTACAGATGTTGAACAGATGTGTGTTGTACGCTTACGGGCGTCAAATCGCCTTTCTCGACGATCATTTTCACTCGCGTTCTTTCACATGGCTTCTTTTAGTAAAACTTGATCCCATTCAATGAGAAACTTGCATTCTTTTCTCTGTATACAAAGATTCTGAGGTGTTCCACGCACCGTAGCAGTGCTTATGTTTAAGTCTATGACTTTGCTGAAGGTGTCTTGAGAATTCAGTTGAATAATTTTTTCACACTTCCGTTTAGGGATAAAGCCGTAAAATGAAAAGTTGCTCATAATTCCTGAAATTGACGTCCAGTTTGTCTCGTACGGATGTTGGATAGTGAAGTCTGCTTTCAAAAACCCTTTATAACCATTTGTCAACACGATTCCTATGAATAGCCATAGCACAAGAATTTTGCTGCAAACTCGCCTAACGCTGAGGTCTTTGACGTATACTAACACCAGCTCAACCCCACCTTGGTCAGCAAGTGTGCCAAAAAGTCTCAGCCAGTTTTGAACAAAATCCAAAAATACTGATGAGGAAATGACCCATAAAGACGACTCAGTGCTACGGAAATGGACGGCAAGAACAAGAATTGATGATAGCAATGTAGTAGTGCCAGTTAGAACAAACCAAGTGTTGGGTTCTAATGAAGAGGTAAATATTTCATAGGACGTCGCCCTTTTGTGGGCATTGTAAGGAGTGACACTTATGTAGGGCTGGGTGTGTCCAACTGGATAGAAATTGTAGCCGCCATGTTTTTGAAGCTCATTGTAGCGCTCGTTAATAAAATTAAGCATTTTGGGTCCAAAAATCATGTCGTTGCGAATCAGTGACAGAAGTAAAGTATGATTTGAGCTTGACGTAAGAAAATGATAAGTTGCATCCCACAGGGAATGTGGTTGGTCTCTATGAAAAGGAGAATTAATCTGAAACAGCTCCAACATCCACAAAGTATCCAAGGTTACTTCCTTTTTAATTTGAGTAATCCAAGTAAATGCTTTTCCGTGGTCAATTGAGGCCTCATATGAAACCATAGCTTGTTGAAAGCAGCCTGATTTAAATGTGTCACAAGAAAAGCGGTTATGGTGCGTGGTACTTTCTGTAAAAAACGGAATTCTGGGTTGGACTGCGATATAGAAATACTCCAAGAACCAATTATAACGTTTTACTTCTGTTGTTAATGAACGGAAAAATATTTTCACCACTGTTGGCAAATAATTCTCTCCCATTAAAGTTATTTTTTCTACAATATTTTCAAGGTCATTTAACTGCTTTGTTTTTAAGCATGCTTTATTCGCTACGATCACTAACCAATTTGGAAAGAGCTTTACATTAGTTATGGATAGGATGTTTGTAGTGTTTTCGGTGTCAAAATCTGGCGAATCAGTGATCGTGTTCTTGCAATCTTTTAAAGATTCAAGTGCTGTATGACATTTTAGCAGACCGTGGCTTCGAAATACTCGTCCGTGGTTTTCCACCCATTTCTTTTTAGGGAGTTGCAGCATTGTTTTTGACACGAGAGTTGGATTCGGCAGCGGATGGGAGTGTATTATGAGGTCACCAAAAATGTGGAAGAGGCAGTTAGTCATGTAACTGCCATCTACGACAGGTTTTAAGTTCAGTAGTTTTTGCGGATTGAATAAGGTGGGCACTGCTTCTGAGTGGGATGACAAAATGTTTAGAAGCAATGTGCAGATTGCAATAAAGTAGATCATGTTGTAATGATTTAGCTTCAAAATATCGCAATGAAACAGACTGATAAATTGTTCTGGAAAATCTGAATTGATCCTCTAAAATTAAGGTATAATTGCAACTAAATAGTTAACAGCTATTTTAATTAAAATTTTACTTGTCGTATCCCAAGTGGACGTCGACGTGTTAGTAGTTTTTGCGATGCTCTACACTTGTGAAAGCAAACGTAACAGTGCTAACTGTCAACTGTTAACTGTAACTAGTTAATAATTTTGTGATCACCAGCTTTGTCCACATGCACCACATGTAAGCAATTTAAATAGTAATTACTGACTACCTTTTGTTTGTATTATACGAAAGAGCTTATAACAACACTAACTTTTGGAAAAGCTATATCGTAATAAAAAAATATTGTAAAGGACCATGAAGTAGATAAATTCTGTATTTTCTCATAAAAATAAAATAAAACTTGTATTTGTTGGAATATAAGTTTCATTTAAAACTTCGAGTATACTTGAGCACGTTCAAGCCGTTTATCTACTGCACTTGCTAACTTTTGTTTATTCAAGATCACGTTGTGTGACAAATAAGTATAGATAGTTGAAGATCTTATCAAACAATCTTGTTTAACATAAAAACGGTTATTTTTTTGTATGATTTAAATTTTGTAAGAACTGAAGATTCTTAAATGTCACCTTTTTTGCTAACAAATTCTGAAAATGTTTACTATGTCGTTGTTTGTTTTTTATATTTGTATTACAAATATAAAATATTGCTAAAACAATTCTGTATTGTACACTGAGTTAGTTGAGCTATCCTCTTTGGAGAACAATTATAGTGGTTATGTTTTGATGATGGAATTATTGTTAATAAAATTCTTTTATTCTTCATTCTCATAACTGTTTTTGCTGCCTCGATTAAAGCTGAATTGTAAACCACTTATTATGCAGTTTCTAAACTGTCTTCATTTTGAGTTTAAGCTTAAATTGTTTCATAGTTTTACAAGGTCCAGTACAGACTAAATTCTTGAATCAAAAAAACCGACAAGTACGTATGTATACCACTTTTGTAATTTATTGTAATCATGAAAATATCGTGGTCCTCTCAGCAAAGGTTTTAATTTCCAGTCAATTGCAGTTGAAATATAAAAATAATGTATGTCATCATTTTCTCTAATATCTGCCAATCATAAAGGATACAAACATCAGCTATTGCTATCCGCAATACAAATAAATATTGCGCTTGAATTAGAACCAGATTTAAATGCACAACTTACAGAAGGTATTAGATGGTAGTTGATCTGAAATATGTTGTTGGCTGTCAGCTTCCAGTCCCACTCAAACAGGCGGCTATTGACTTTCTCAATCTGGACATACGCAAAAAGAATACATTTATATTGACTGACCAAAAAGCATGCAAGATTCGATTCAATTAATTATTTACAATATTAGGAGTTTGCAATACCATGGAGTGGAGCCTCAGAGCGTCTTCTAGCTTATCTCCGCATTCCCTCGCAGAAGTATCGATATTCATTTTCAAGTCCACCATAATAGCGTCGATTGCCTGTTGCCACGCCGTTATCTGAGTGATAGAAATGTAGATTCTTTATAGATTACAACAATTGTATAAAAACTCAATTTCTTAAGTACACGTTCAACTATTAGCATAGGATCAATCGCCCTTACCTTTGTCCTGATAATATGACCAAAGTGTGCTGCTAAAATCAGGGCACAAACATGGACCCACATAAAGGTAGCCGTCGATACTGTTTGAAGGGTTCCAGTAGATTTCAAAATGCTCGTAGGTTGATTTTCCAGAAGTAGGAGTAACTGAACACTCAAAAAATTGGTGTAACTAGCAATGGCCACAAAACCAAATGAAATATAAATAATAAATATTCTTCCAAAAACGCTGTCGTACAAATTAAATGCACGACGAAGTAGAAATATGCTTTTAAAAGTTTTACAAAGTTTTATTTTGACCACTTTCCCGCCATTTTCAGAAGGTAACGAAGTTGGCTTTTGAAATATTTCAAGAATTTCCATTTTATACTCTGTTAGCACAGTGTCCATTGAATTCATCAAACAGATGCCCAGTGTGAAGGGAAAATTCATGTAAAAGAAAGTTGACCAACAAACTGAAGAGTCGGAAGCACCGAACAGAACATACGCCAGCCAACAGGAGGAAATTCTAAGGATGTCACATAAAGCCTTCTGCGAATGAATCTGATGGACTAGTGCAAATTTTATTGCGTAATTTATTGAAAGTATCAAACAGTTTACGAGAGCAATCCTTAATATTCCATAATTAGAAATAATGCTTCCAAAGTTCAACCGATTTGCCGTTCTCTTTCCCGCCATTGT
>JAQFZC010002136.1:0-24657 GCA_034695205.1 Dicyrtoma fusca | reverse complement strand
TGCATTGTTTTAAAATTTTGTATCAAATTATTGATGGTCAGATTTTGGCTTTGGTTTGGCTGTCCATCCTGGTCATGGTTGAAAGGAAAGAAAGCCAAAAAGGTCGTTTCTAAATCCAAGAGCGTCTCACATCGATATGCACCTAAGTTGACCAAAAATTTGGAGCAAAATTTGACAAAACTCCAATGCTTATCTGAAGCTAACTAAAAGCTTCAGGATCAAGTAAAGCTGTATAAAGCATTTAAAACAGTTGTTTTTTAGGTGTTCACATTCATGGCCCTTTAGAAATTTCTCAATTTTCAGGACCATATGTACTTATAGTTACCTACTAATTACTAACTTGTGCCTCTTCAAATTAGCCACTTTGCTGTGACAATCCGTGTTGGTGACGGGCTTTGGCGGGTGAGAGAGTTGGTTGAAAGATTGAAGGGTTGTGTGAGAGGAGGAGTAAGTGAAGGATGAGGATTTCGAGTTGTAATCATCCCAAAAGAATGGAGCAAAACAGAAATCAATGGCTTCCAGACGCAATAAATGGTTTTAGTTAGCGCTAACAATTTGGAATTAATGAGCTAAGGTTTAATTACTGTGGAAATGTAATTGGGAACTGAATAATGGACTCGATTACAAGTTGGCTGAGTGCTTGTGGAATGAAGGGGCACTTGGGCTTTTCACGGGCGATCAAGGGAATCATTGGGAAATAAATTTAATTGGAAAAGAAACCTTTGGCGAGATGGGAGCACAGAGTCGGCATCTCCTTTCCCTCACCACTACTACCACCCACAGTCGCCCTTCTAATTTTAAATCTTGATCATCTCGCAAGAAACAAGCTGGCCGAATGCCGAATACTGGGGCTCCAATTCGGCCGACTCATTCGGATTTTTGTCCAAGTCAGCCGAATCCCACACCCGAATGGTGGTCCAAGTTGGCCGAATGCCGAATTGTCCAAGCTGGCCGAATCCGAATAGCGTTCGGATGGTCGTGCAAGCTGGCCGAATGAAATATGCAAGCTAGCCGAATACATTTGGGCAAAGTTGGCGAATAATTCGGATTTTTTCAAAGTTCTAAGAATTAAAGTCTTTTTTAATTTTTTCATAAACCAATTTTGTTTCACGCTGACGCCTAAATAGAGTTATTCGAAAGTGGTGAAAGCACTAAAAACAATATTCTACTCCAAACTATGGATCACACACGGGTTTTAGACCTCTTGTTTTCTGAACATTCCGAAATTCCTACATAGTCAATAGTAGTAACCGTCATAAATGTGGTCAGTCTCGTAATGGGGGTCACTGGCTTGCGTGTTGATACCGGTAGCTACAGAAAATCAAGTTTGATTCAATAAAATTGATAGCCGTACCCCGTACCACTCTCCTTCATCATGCTATAATTTGGAAGCTCCTGAATAAAAAGCTGAAAGCGCAAAAATTCGGCAGTCAAAATTCTATTTAACTTTTGTTCAAACTCAAAATGGCTAAATTCAATTTTCAAAAGTTGAGCCTTAGTTTCTTTGCAGTCATTCAAAATTGGTTTATGAAAAAAAAAACCCTTAATTCTTAGAACTTGGACAAAATCCGAATTATTCGCCAACTTTGCCCAAATGTATTCGGCTAGCTTGCATATTTCATTCGGCCAGCTTGCACGACCATCCGAACGCTATTCGGATTCGGCCAGCTTGGACAATTCGGCATTCGGCCAACTTGGACCACCATTCGGGTGTCGGATTCGGCTGACTTGGACAAAAATCCGAATGATTCGACCGAATTGGAGCCCCAGTATTCGGCATTCGGCCAGCTTGTTTCTTCTTTCTTTTTTTCTTTCTTCCATCTCATCTCAACTCGCATCCACTGCATCCAGCCTTCCGTTCATTTCAACTCCAAAGGATCTCCCGTCCTCATCGCCACCACAACAGCCCAGCCAAAGACGGGACCCGTCTTTTTCAAAATTCATCCGACTATTATTTCAAAACCCACCTTCACGCTTTACTCAATTCTGCATCAATCTCCGATAACTATCCACCAAATCAAGAGATGTTTCTCAAAGAGAGTCGCCTTCTCTTTCCTAGCACAAGCACACAGCCCTGATTTATACGCTATTTAGTGTATTTACTTCTACATGCTAATCAGCAGACAAAGATCAAGTAAGTTCTCAAGTTAAGTGCCATTCTGCAGCTTTTTTCAGTTTGAGTGACGAGAGTTTAAATTCGAGTATCGAGAGTACAAGCAAGCCACCCACCACCTAAAGTTCCTTTTTAGATGCAACATTCTTCGTTGCATTCGTCTTAGGTAATTTGTCCATTAATCCTTGTCATTTAGTTGTTAGTTGGTGGACACGTATTGTACAGATTGTACAGACAGAGTCTTATTACAAACAACGAATGCAAAACTAGCTGACGGACTCACCGAACCCGGACAGCAGGACATGTTTTGGCTTTCGATTCGTTTTAATCTCTCAATCCAAAGAACAAATCAAAATCACTCTTTGACCCTTTGTTTTATTTTCGTTTTCCTGTGTCGTACTTTTGAATTTTAATTGTCCACTTGTCCTGGTTTCGTTGCTGCTGTTAGTTTTGTTTCTTTGTAGACTTTGATGTTTGATTTTATTGCTTTACTTTGTTTGTTTTGTCGTCTTTGCTAGCTCGTTATGTTCGTCATTTGCAGTTTTGATAAACTATTTCCACACTCGGGATTAGACTGCTATGAATACGTTGTTGTTATCAGCGAGACGAGCAATCTCAGAGATCAACGGACGTTGTGTATTGGCGATCAGCTTTCATTGACCATTCAACATTCAGCATTGCATTGGAGAAATAATTAGATAAACTTCTTCACCTTTTCTTTCCTAGAATTGTGGGCTATTAACTGTTTACTTAAAGTCAACAGTTGACAGTAAGAAGTAGTACACGTACGACACACTAGCCTGTGGACTTGATTAGTCTGTTAGATACTTTTCTGTGAAATGTCAAATAATTATTATGGCCAGACAGGGGTCATCGTCAGTATGGTCATCAGTTAGCTTATTCAGTGCTTTGCCTAGAGTAGAATAGAATACTGCCCACAATTTAATCCCGTGTCCCTTCACCATTGGCTTCTCCGTCCAGCACCCAGACAAGAGGCCACAGCTGGCAGACTATGCATGTGTCACTCAGTACTTTTATTCCCACTTTAAAATTATATTTAGAGAAAACCCCAAGAATATACTAGTTCAGTCATCAGTGTTTCAGTTTTATTTGTGCAGTACTGATGACTGATGGCAGTTAGTTGTTTGTACTTTGATATTTTTATTGTTAGAACTTTCAGCGTCAAGTGTAAGTGTTACACAGCATTATAAATTACGACTTCTGGGGGATTTGAATTGTATTGAGAAATTGAAAGTTGATTTCTGTATCTGCTCGATATTATTTGTTTTAAACCCTAACTCGGTATATTACTACAAAATATTTATGCAATTCGAGATTCAGGAAACGATGGTACCTTAGCCTTGAATTGGTAGTTATTGATTTTTTTGTCATTGTGAGTTTTGAATTACTAAAACTAATTGCGTTGACAGGACGTACGGGATATGGCATAGAATGTTTTTCGAGACTTGATACCAGGAGGATCCTTAATCATGCTAATTTAAAAATTTATTTTTTGTTTGGATTTCAGGGAAATTATTTTGATTTATACGATCCTACGGTTCCAAGTTGAAAGCATCGATTGTAGGAATATAGATACGAATAAATTCGATCAAAATATTGAAAAGTAGAAGCTTCAACAGCTTAACTTTGAACATTATAACTACGAACTATGAGTGAAAAATACGACCAAGTCAGATCTCATCCCCGCGTCTTCAAGTCGGCTTCACAAAGTGGAATCAGTAGTCGAGGACGAAGTGTTGCAAGTTCAATTATGGGTCCACCCAATACAGGAATCGGAATTGGTTCGATTAGTAATCCTGGAAATCGAAGAACTGGAACATCATCAGTGACTAGTGGTTCGGGTCGAGTATCCCGAGATAGAGAAAGAAAAATATCGGACAAAAGGACAACAGGTCATGCTAGAGAGTCCAAAGCCTCCGCTGTTCTCGATGAAGCCACACGAATGAATTCTGATGTGTGTAAACGAATGGACCCGAGTTTCTTAAAAATTATTAAAGTGGCTAGTCAAGTGGCACTTTACGAATACGATTGCAGCAGTGAAAAATGGGTCAGCTGATATATTTAGTATTGCAATTTAAAATGTACAAAGTTAGCGTATCCAGCTTCATAGGTAGTTCTTTACTGGCTCCAAGTAGAGCACTCGACTCCAGAAATTTCGATATTTAATTTTAAATACTTAATAAATTGTATAACAAAATTGATGAATTATTTACAATTTTATACAACTTCAAATCGACACGGCACAATTTGCTTTCAAAAGGAACGAATTCAATACCATTTACTTTTATAGTAAATGACATATTTTTGAAGTGTGCCTATAAATTACGGAAACAGTTTTTTCAAAACTATTTTTTTAAAGCACACCTTCTCTATAAATTGCCTATATGCTGACGTATGTATGTAAGATACTTGTAGATGTACAAGTGGTGTACCCCTTCATGGGGTAAATCAGATTATTAATTCACAACTGTCAATACTTTCCTTTGCCTTAGTGGGATGAATATGAAAGTGTTGCAGGAATTTGAGTTGAATGTTTTTTGTTGTAATTTTGTTTCTTCTAAGCCGTCAACTCAGGCTCAGTTTCACATATACACTTGAATGTTTAGTAATATTAAGTTGTCAGCGTCAGTGGGAAGTTGTGTAAACTTGGGATAATTTCAATATTTCAGTGTAAACATTGCGGGAGACATGTTTACATAATCCACATAATGACCTCAATCAACTTGAAGATGTTGTCTTTAATGGTCGAGTTGAATCTTGCCTCCTAACCATAACCATAACCATGCTATTGACAGATAGACAAAGAATTCCATTGGAACAAATTAGAAAAAAGACTGTTTTTGTTATTGGTTTTGATTTAGTTGACATGTGCTTGCGTTGGTTCGTGTATTAGTACTTGTAGATTGTGTGTGTGTCGTAAAAGTTGTAAATATCTGGGATTCCAATAATTCCACGATGGCAAAGAAACAAAAGAAGAGGGGGTGAGGGATTGGGTGGGTGGGCTGTGGTATGTGGAACTTTTGGTGAGAGAGGATTTAGCGGGTAGTAGGTGAGAAGTGTGAGGAAAGTGTAGGAAATGAGTGATTGATGATGTTTGTTTACTTACTTTCAGACAAGTGTGGGAATTAATGGATGCCTCTTTTTCTACGAAAGGTGAGCCAGCACCAAAAGCCTACATAGCTCTATTTACTTATTTACAACATATTTCCCTATATTTACTTTCTGTGTTTTCAATCTTTTACGTCCCACATTGATTCAATTTTTCAACATCGAAAAAGTCCAAAAATCCAAAGGAATGGACCGACGGATGAACGATGGAATTTACGAAGGAGTAATTACAATAGCTGGATTATAGTATAGTATAGTAAGTTACTAGATGCTGTGAAACGTTATTTAAAGTGGAAAAAATATAAAGGAAAGCTTACCTAGCTCACATGTAGACTCGCAAGGGCACTGGTGCTATGTATATACCTATAAATCCTTGTTGTATTTCTCCGAGAAAGCTACTTGCAACAGTTCAAAGGGCCGATATAGCCTTTGAATCCTTTGGATAGGCAATTAGCAATAGTTAAAGGTGATGTTTGGTTAGTTTGCTTGTTCTGGTTGCACTTGTATTCTAGGATAGTTGAGCCATTAATTATGTGGCGAGTCATTGGTGTCACTTAGGATGAATTGGATTGGATGTACTTGTATTTTCTACACTCACTCAACTTTGTCACCCTCACCCACACTGCAGCTCAAGCACACCAGCACGATCACGAACACCGACACCATCACTAATACCATCTCCAACAACGGACCCACATGACAAGACAATAGCCGAGAGATGAAATAGAGGCACAGAAGCAGATTTGAAGGGAGTCAGATTGAGAAGATGAGATACTGGAAGGCTGCTGCTGTAGTGTTCTTGGGACGTCTTGAGCCTGTTGAGACAAATGAGTTTAGATCGGAATGACAGTGGTGCTCACGTTACAGTGAGTTCCTCCGTTCGTCCCAACACAAGTCACACACAAAGAGAAGAGAAAAGAAGAAGAAAAAAAGAGGGACGGGAGGACTAGTTCGTTTGCGTATGTGCTTTGGAAATAAATGATTGCTGGGAAAGTGAATGGAATCCCATGGACTTTGAGAGGAGATTACACCTCTTGGGTTCTCCTGTGCGTCTCCTTTAGTCAAGTCAGAGAAAAACAAAGGATGTAGTTTTGAGGCTTTGAGGTTTGAGTCTGAGTTTTGAGGAAGTGAGTTATTTGTAGGACTTGTTTGTAGACTCTTGTCTCAAGGAGGGATCGGTCCGGAGTTAGCTCAGGAGAATTACGACACCGAATGACGAGCACCTTCAGCCTTTCTTCCTTTCCTCACCAAGACCGACTTTAACTCAACGACCAACGACAATCCCACATCCACAGCCTCCACTGTATCAACGCAAGACTACCTCAGCAGCTATACCCCTACTACCCGTTTTACCCGATCTACACTTTTACCCGCTTTGCCCGTTTCCTTCACTTCAAAACCGTCCCCGTTCTCTTTCCCGAGCCAAATCATATGAGACAGAAATAGGAGAACGCAGCTACTACGTCTACACGGGAAGGCAGTTGAGTGAGGCTTACAACTTTTTCTCCCAGCATCACCACACAGATCATAGACAGAGTCAAGTGAAGAGTCGAACTCGAGACAGTGGGCCATTCGTATCGCATCTCCCATTCCCATCCCATTCATCCCAGTTAGCCCTACCAGCAGTCTCAGGAGTCTCAGCAGTGGGACCAGCAGCAGCAGCCACCAAGGCAATCGAGATGTAGACATGTGAGCGGGCGCCGGGCCAGAGTTTACACATACTTCCGTCCCGTCCAATCACATGCAGTACTCAACACACTCAAACATTGTCCTCAGCCCATAGACTTTGTCTCCCTCCCGAACTCCCGACCAACAGAACAGCAGCGGAAGCACCGCCACCACCACCAGCCAGCTTCTTCCTAGACCACCACAAGCTCAACAACAACCAACACCAGACACACTTCAGCCAAACCCAAAACACGAGCCTCCTTCACCAGAACCTGCACGAACAAGCGACACTACTCTGTCCCAGTACTCAACCAGTACTCAACCACCAAATCCAATCATCCCGAAGAAGCAAAGTGATGCGCGCAAAGTGTGACCCACTCAAAACTTAGCTCATAAGTCACCATTCTGCGCCCAAGTAACCGGGCTTATTCACACCATACATTAAGTAGAACAATTTTAACCTTTTCCCAAATCAAACCTATTTACACATTTCCCAATTCTGGCCAAACTTCCACCTTCTTTGCCGTCTGAAACCAGTCCGTAAATCCATTAAGAGGATTGAAAAAAAGAAACATAGGTCAATTTGCTTCTTACACCAGGACATATCGTGTTGTATCTCATGCCGTAGCTCCCCTTGCTGCCCAAATATTCCCGTGCAGTCCTGTGGAGATGCGAATATACGAGCCACTAAGTCGGGACGGGGATCGCGTGGCTGAGGAAGGAAAAGGCAAACTGACTTGGTCTCCACGTCAACATGATCTCAAGACAACTTGTTCCAATCGCAACTGAATTCCAACTCGGATTTCTTCGACCTTCCTTCCTCTCATTACATTTCAAAATATCCGTTTCAACAGCCAAAGTCTGTCCAACACTCACCTCCCTCTGCCACAAACCGACATTCTTGTTCCAATACGAATTCTCGGAATAATTAGCTCATAATTACAGATATCAGCTGATATCGAATCAAGATTGTTACATTGTAATCCTGTTACTTGTGGATGTTTATCTGTAGTTTGTTGGGAGATGTGCTTTACAAAAGTTGAGAATTGTGGATAGGATGGTTTGGGCGTTAATTTTTACCATGCCAAGTCATAGGAATGCCACCTACATACGTTGCTGGCCTCCCAACTGAGCCAGCTGCCACAGCCACAGCATCCCGATCCGATTTTTCCCGATCATCCCGTCAACTCTACCCGTCAACGTCAGCTCCAACGTCAATACACCGTGCGGATATCTACTTGTGTGTGCCACACTCTGCTCCACTCGCTTCACTCTTATCTCAGCAGCAACTCCGAAGCTCGCATTTCAAAACCACCCATCCGTCCTTCAGCTGTACCTTCGTCCGTACATCCGTCCCAGTGGCGTGGCCAGCAAGAGTTTACGTATGGGCCACATAGATACCTTTTACACCCTTTGAGTGTGAAATCGCTTTGTCAAAATGTTTCGTCTTGATGAATACTGGCTTAAAACGAATGCTTCGTTTTAAAGTTTAGTTTGATAACCTGTCCTTTGCAGAATTTGCCAATTTTTGAAATGAGATGTTGCGATTTCAGTTTTCCAAAAACTAGAGGTGCATAACTGAAATATTCGTGAATTTTGAAAATCAGGTTTGAAAAATAGAAAAATATAAGAAGTCAGGATTTTATAAAAACGGGCAGCTGAAAAACACCAGAAGCTGGCCTTGTTGCTTCTAGCCTAGTACGCTGCTGATCCGTGACTTCGTTATCCATCTCCGAATGTGGATGCTATAACATTATCATGTGATTAGCCATTAGACGAAGCCATGAGTTACCCGTTATTATCTCCAGTCGTTCATTCCCTCGTTCGTCTCACGTCATCTCCCTCATTCCCGTGTTTAGGACAATTCCTCAGTCACTCCACACGCAGACAGTTCAATTAGCAGAATTAAAGTCATCCAGACTTGTATTTCCGTTTAATTAATTGTTTATTTTTATTCTCGACGCAGGAGTCAGCTTCCTACATACGGCCTGTTTATCCTCAACAGAAGTAATCTCAACAATTTCGTCCAGTTGCTCACTCCAGACATTGAGATCCAGGTGGTTATGCCCCACATCCTTATGAATAATCGAGAAGGTACGTTTTTATTCTGCCTGCTACATGTTTAGATCCGTCCTGTCATTCTTAACTCGCACAAGTAGCCATCCACATTTTTCTCTGCTTTAAAAAGTTGGAACCCTCATTTACACATTAGACACAGTACAATACACATAGTTACACCGTATTTACCTATGTTTGTAAAACTAGAATCCTATGTAATGTGTCTACACTTTTATCAGCTAGTAACCCACATGTTTCTTTGTTTTTAAAACTGCGAAATGTCGTAATTGCTTTTTTTAAGCTGTTTGCCAACGACTAACTTTGGATGGTTGCAGTGATGATTTAGTAGTAGGGCCTATCTCATTTTAATTTCGTTGTCATAATAGGCATGTAGTTTACTAAACATTACGTTAAGTTATTTTTAATTCTGAACGTAACTTGTGTTGGTTGCAGTGATTCGATGCTTGTGGTTCTACAAGGAGTCGGAGTGCATTCAACTGGCGGGTGATATTTGTAAAAAGCTCGGCATTTCACTTTCGCTTCCCCCTCCATCCGGCGATGAGGCCGCCGAGAGTGGCGACAGGCTTGCAAGAGATTCAAGTCCCACAGAGAGCCAGTCAGATGTTACAGTTCCCGGAGCTGTGGAAGCTGGAAGTCAGCTGCTCAGCCTACTCTGCAACTATAAACCAACCCTTGTTAGTCTCCTCTAAGAAATCATTTGACATTTGAAAGGATGTTTGAGTTTGCATTTTAAAGGACGTGTAATTCATGGGGATTCCCTAGGATGAACCTGCTCCTGTTGTGAAAGAGAAGGAAAGTGGGTCCTCCCGCCAGCATCTCAGAGAGCAGCATAGTGTCGAGAGTAATCCTCCAGAGTGCAAAGAGATCTCAATGCTGAGGGAAGAGCTGGGAAATATTATGAAGTCCAGCCGTCACGAGGTACGTCATTCTTCATTTTATTTTAATGTTACTCATCAGTGTTTAGTCTTTTCTGCTCATTTTGAGTGATAGCGTAGTGTAATCGAGACGGGTGTTTATATGTATTTACTAGTTTTTTATCTTTTTCAATTATGTGTGTCACAGGAAAAAGGTGAAACCCGTCCAAAAATTACGGACAAAATAGATAAAGGAAATGCGATTTCTAATCCAAAGGCTGTCAAGTCCGTTTGTGATAACTGGTCTCCTGACGTTCGGCAAGGCTTTCAAGCTGTGCCCAATTTGTTCTCCAGTAAAATTGAGGTGCCTGTTCTACAGGTATGAGTCTTGTTACTTGTTTTGCGGTTGTACTCTTTTAAATTGTAAACACGTACCTACTAAATACACTTATAGATAGGAACCTACACTCTACCAAAGGAATCTTTAAGGAACGCAATGTGCCAAAAGTAAGGTTAAGCCATTTTTAGTATGTAGTTTCTAATAGTTCGCCTCATAATAATGGGTTATGAACGTCCAGTGGTGCGTTCCACCGCATCATGTTCAAACAGAAAGGAAATTAACATGATTCCTGTGTTTAGCGCCCTTAACTATCTGGAACCCACTCTGATGATGCGTTTCAAACTATTAGAAATGGACTGTTTTTTAAGATGTGCTCCAGATAGGCTCCTTTGGTAGAGTGCAGTTGACTAGTTATTAATACGTTTGTAGTGAACATTTGTCTGCTTTTATTCTATACAACTGTTGTTTCTGTTTTACAAACACTCTGCAGTTCTTTTTGGGGGTTGGCAGACAGAATAGGTCGGGTCACATAATATGTTAACGAAGTAGAAAATATAACTTGAGTTTTTATTGCGTTGTTTAATTCATTTCATGTTTGTGTGAAGAAATCATATCCTTGTTGTTACACATCCTTGTGTAGGTTTATGCATTCATGATTAAATAGTTGGATTATTGGAATGAAGTAGTTTTTACTTTGTTAGTTTCAGACGCAAGAAGAGTCGACTGCGCCCGTGTCCGCATACTCGACGTCCACTGCAAAAGGTCCTCTCCCGAACTTACCTGCCCTGTCCCGTCAAAGACATCCAACTCCGGCCACTCCGCCCAACACGCTTGATTCCTTGGGTATGACCTTTCTTTAATTGCTGGTGGTGTAACTTGTCCGACATAACTTGTGTTGACGAATAAAAAGGGATCTGATTTTGGAAACAGGCGAGGAGCTGAGAGCGACACTGGGGATCTCGAACAAGCGTGCTGACACGGTGAATTGGATGAGCGATGGAAACTGCAGCTTCGATAAGACGAGTAAGCTAAAGGACGTGGCCATATCAGGACTTCCCGGACACAACAGTAACAACAAGAATGCCAATTGGGAAGGGTCTGGACATGAAGCGAGTGACTCGTCCACTCACAACAATGACAATGAGGAGGGGGACGCAGAGGGGCTGCGGGATGCTGAGGAGCTGGACCGGGACAACCGCGAGCAGTACGAGAGACGGAAGCAGGAGATTTTCGAGCGGGAGAGACGGGATGCGGCCGTTCAGGCACTTGGCCGTCAAAGGGACTTCGTGGACGACGTGACGCAGAACTACTTGTCTTCCAGCCACCATCACATGGACGATAACTTTGGTTCCAATAGTCAAGGGGACTTTGGATCCAGATTTATACTCAATAAACAGCAGATGGTCCAGGCTATGACTTACCTTCTCAAGGTAAAACACCCACTACGCAGAATAGAACTCACTGCAGATGTGTGACTGGTTGTAAAATTTCTAATAACTTCCCAGGGAGTTATTTACAAAATTATTACTAGAGCCTGGCTGTTACAATAGGCGGGGAGTTATTACTTCATTCTAAAGTTTTGTGTCTAAAAGCGCATTTTGAATCTTAAAAATAAGTTTTTCTTGATTTTAACGTTCGGCTCCCGTGCCTGTAATGCACTGAATGCACTAATTGGCTGTTTTTGCAGTATTGCATGTAATGCTTTTTGGTGAATTATGTGTAGTATTAGTGTATGCAGTCTATGCAGTGCAGAGAACTAAATTATGATATTCTTCTAATACCGCCACGGTGGATTGTTGTTTACACAATGGCAGCCTAGACCCGGAAGTATTAGTGGCGAGAGCTGTAACAAATTTCTTTTTATTCCAACAGTGCAGATTCTAGCATGAGGCAGTGGAGGCAGCTGCCTACACTGATTTTTAAAGTACAAATTTCATCTGAATAAATTTATCAAAACTAAGACAAAACGCGTTTCCAAAGTTCCCTAAAAGCAATAAGTAACCGCCAACTGGCCTCCACTTCACACTAAATGCAGAATGGTAAATGGCGGGTCTCCATCTTTTAAATATACATAACCAACTTAGTGTCAGGTCGTGTAATCATTTCATTCAACTGGAATCAATCAGCACCCCCCAAAACCTTTTCGTAAACCGCGCTTTGCACTCTTTCAAAATCGTTTTACGCTGATTGTGAATGTGATGACAATTGTGCAGACTGCATTAGGTGCTAAACACTTTTTTACGCTAACTCAGTGCAAAACGCTTTTTCACGTTCCCGTTCCCGTTTTGTACTTATGAAGAATGTTAACGTCATTTTTCGCTTTCCTCAAATATCAGTGATTATTTTATTCATTTTTATTAATATGATAAAGACTGCGGTAATCCGGGTTACATTTTTTAGGAAGACTCGAGTAAAGGTTTTTAGATCAAAAACTTAACACCCGGATTCATTTAAAAAGAAGGAAATACTCTAAAAAAAAAGGAAACTCTCAGCGAAACATCTACAGTGGAAACTCGATATAACAGTTGCTCAAGGGAAACACTATTTTGTTACTGTTATAGCTATTCACCGTTACTCACAATAACAATAAAAAGCATAGGACGTACGACAGGGAAAACATTTTTTACCGATATATCGAGTTTCCACTGTACCCTGTATTTAGCTGTTTAATTTAACAGTTTAGCTGCTGTGCTTTTCAAAACAGATTACTATCTCGTTTTTCCGAAAGCCATAAAGTGAAAAGAGCGTTTATAAGTAGCTCGATTTCCCCTTGTCCTTACTAAGAAAGCTGTGATTATTCAGACTCAAATCTGATTAACATAGAAAGCAGTTTACTTGATAAAAATTATTTTTTTAATGTAATTTGTTTGGTTTTGTATATTGGAAAAGAAACTGTTTATAATTACAAAAATGAGAGAAGTGATTGATGTACTGACTAGTTGCGCATTCACAGACGCTAAAAAATTGAAATTTTGTGTTTGAAAGAAGCTGAAAGAAATTTGATTAGAACTGTGTTACCACTTCTCCTTCAACCACGTGCTACAGACGTGATTACTGTCTAACAACTGGAGGCTTTAATTCCCCGTATTTAAATTGTAAAAGGTGTAATGTTTAACGTACGTACTGTAATTTTATTTGTTCAGACTGATGCAGACTTCACGGACAAATTACACAAAGCCTACTTGAGCTCCTTGAATGAAGGGTACTGAGTCGTTGGAATTAAAAGTAAGTGAAAAATAATGGAAAAGGATTCCAAGGAAGGTTGAAGTGGACTAATTCAAAGGTCAGTGTCAGGTGACCTTTGACCTATCCAGTGTCAGACCAATGACAGGGGCAGACCGCCTGTGGACACCGGTTTCTTCCTCATCCCAATTAAAAGGAAATAAATGTGTAGAGCAATTCAGCTCAGCTCCGGACTGTCCATGTGCCTGTAATGATAACCTGCATATGTATAGTATTATTAAAATATTACTATTTATTTTTACTGTTATTGATTACTCTGTGTATCTCTGTCTCTCTATTTTTAATCTTCCCAACTTGGATGAAATAAAGCCGGGTCCCAGCTGATTTTTGAGCTTTGTCAAATAAGAGCCCAAGCTCAGTCTACTACTTGAGTCTACTTTGGATTTATGTTCCTGAATTTTTGTGTGATTGTGTATACATAGCGTCTCTCGGAGTAATCATTTTCATTTATTACTTACGTATGTAACTTACTATTTATTGATTGCTACTTACAATTAGATGAAATCCTTTAAGTAGGAAAAGCATATTACCTACCTACCTATTATTTTGACTTGGTGTTTACATCAGTTTTGAGTTCATTTAATGATGCTTAACTAGTACTTGAGTCTGATTTGAGTTAATATTACATACTATTGTTTACTCTACACTTATCTCTACTAATACTCTTAAAAATTTCAAGTTCGTTTGCACTTTTGCTTTGATAACATTTTTTGTTCACTCATTTATTTAACAGTTTCTATTCTCATCATCGCATCGGGGCATCACGACACATATTATTTTTTTTTTACAGATATGATTTTGCCATTAGGGGGCATTTCCGGCACGAGACTTAAGTGGCACAAAATTGAGAGTAAAGTGGCGATTGTCGATGACCAAATTACAGTGGCATTATAAAAACGTAAAAATGAAGTATTTAAAAATATTCAGAAATAATTTTCGAAATGCCAGAGTTGAGTATTTCACAGTCGTATCAACTTCAGTGAGAATCGCCACTTCGCACTGTCTATCGTGAGTATGTTGTCAGTCTAAGATCGTATTATGTATTTCTGTTAGTGATATGATTCCATTAGTATTCATTTTCACTAGCAACAGGGGCTTGAGTAATGCCGCAAAAAATAGAAAAATAAAATAAATACGGATTGATAAAAAGTAGTATATAAATAAATTGATATTTTGTAAGGAAAGTGGAAAAAGTCCAGTGCCAAGTGGACGATGCTGACGCAATAGGGAGAAGTAGGTAGGAATCTAAAATAATTGCATGGATTAATTTGCTTTGTTTTTTTTCTTCGTTTTTTTTGTAAGACATGAAAGGGAGTAAGCCTTAGGAAACGGGGAAAGTAAATAGAAAGGAGAAGAGATAAGCGGATAGAAAAGCAGCGGAATTATTTTGTTGTGAGTTCTTAAGTGTGTGTAGCTGCATTTACTGTGGCGTGTGCTGAGAGGCTGAGACGTATGCATGCATTGCTCCGTCCTTGCCGTCAGCTGACTATATAGTAGTGCATAGTTGAGTGGAATTGTAGTCGCTAAAGATCACTCAGCTGATTTGCAGAAGGATTTATTACGAGCTGCTAGCCTGAGGATTGTGAAACTACAACCGTACAGCTGCATTGGTTGCCAAGGAGGAAAGAGACTGCTTACGCAATTCCTTTCTAACAAAAAACCGGGGAAAAATCTGGAACCAACCTGGAAATTAAATCTCGAAGAGCAACAGGTTGTGGCTGCTGGATTTCCTTTCACTGCCGTTCCATTTCCATTTTTTCCTCCAGCTCAGGCTCCACATAGGCGGCTTCAAAAATTACGTCCTACATGGTGGGCTTAGAAAATATTAACAGTTGTTTCTTTGGAAATAGAGTAAATAGTATAATATTCCATCTTTTTAAAAAATCCCAAAATCCCATATTATTTAGATTTCTACAAAATAGTAAAACATTAATTTAAAACTTTTTAAAAACTATTAAACTGAAGAATGCATTGGAAAAGGAACAAGCGTTTGTGGACGTGGAGATGAGTAATGGGAAGTCCCCGGATGTTTTCACGGGAATTACAAATGTATCATTGGCTTCCATTATTGCATTAGATTACACTTTTGGAAGGATAGAAAAGGTGGTTAGTTGAAACATTCTTTTAATTATGGAGAAGTTGGGCTGTAATTTATAATATCATGGAAGCCCCTTTTAGTTCTCAAATGTTTCACTTGAACCAGATTACAAATTACATGAGAGTATAGCATAAGTAGATTTTTCCCGTTCTGTCAATCATGCCACTTGAGATTGGCTCCTTTGGAAAGTGCCTGTAATTCTGGCATTAATTCTCCTTGCTTCCGTAGCACTTGCCAGTTATTATCACTTGACCTTGTCCCGTCGGAGATGAGTTGGGTAATTTTCTCGGATCCTCAAGTCCCGTGGGAAAGACGAGTCTCTTCCGCTTCCACTTTCCGCACTTTCACTTCCGTGGGGTCATCGCGTCTCCAGCCACCATCCTTGCACTTTCCTACTTCCTCAAATTCAACACATTGTCCTCACAAAGTCCTTTCCCCTAATTTCCAACAAGAAATCTTGAGAGTTGTGTCAATGTGTGGACTCATTGGACCAGCTGATGATGAGTAGTATGATGAGTAGCATGATGAGTAGTAGTAGTAGTGAGTGAGCTCAGGATTGGAGATGAAGTTCCAGATTCCCCCTTCACAGACGTCGGTCCAGATCTTCCAATAACCAGTCTGTAAGAACCGCCCTGCATCTGGCCCCAGAATTCAAAACATTTCGCAGTATTTGCACAATTAAAATGATCCTTTGCCACACACACTTGAAAATAATCTTCAAACAAAATATGAAACCTAAATTACCCTTTTCAATTTCAAATGCTCTGTAATTGTATCTGCACATCCGCATCCCATCAACATAATGGCAACCTAGTATTCCATATGGCCAAGTAAATCCTCATTTGATAGAATGAGACCAGCCACCTTGCACGCACTGCTCCTTGCTCTCCAAACCACTTACACTAATGTCCCACAATCTTTGAGGTAAGGATTACAAAATTTCTTGGTATGTATTTCCTCAATTTCTAGCTCACCTTCTCCATTTCCCCGTTTCCTACTCTTAACACAAGTTAACAGCACAAAAGCCAAGGAATTGAATTCAAAATATGTAACATACCCTCATTACATCTTTTTAGAGTTTGGTAACAATGATAACCGATGCATATTTTATGTCAAGCAATAACAATTAAAAAAAGAACGAATGATGACTGTTTTTCCAAAATCACTGTTCCATAATCTCCGGAAATTCCTGACTTTTCTTCCAATCTCTGCTTTATCTTTCACATACCAAAGTAGCCTTCTCTCTACCAGAAATCCAAACTTTGGAACATCCTTACCTGGTCTACAATCCTTAATGAGCATGAACGTGGATTAATGGGAGCTTCATTCCATTTGAAATACATAGCTTACAAACCCAGAGTCAAGAAGCCCTGGTGAGTCTTGTATCCGTGAAAGAGCAGAGTTGCTTACAATTAGTTTCCTTTGCTTTCAAAAAAAAGTTTAATTGGCAATTTCTTATACAAGCAACCAGGCCAAGTTTTTCCTTGAGCTACTCAACGAAAAGGTAAGGTCAAAGTTGAAATTTTGATGACACATTGAAGAAGAAGCTCGAGAATGAGGCCTTGAAATAAAATGAATTTGCAGAACATATGAGAATGCCCATTAATCATTAAGCTCTTGAAAATCCAATCCAATCTTTAAATCCAATGGAAATAAAGGCGCCTCTAAGCGATTTTAGCTGTTTTTGAAAGATGTAGTATGATCTGTATTTAGACTTTTTTGAAATGCACAGCTTGTTATGTGTTTGAAGAAGAGGGCAGGGAATGAGAGGAGTCCCTTTTTATTGGAATAAGTAATTGAAGTGATATTATCCAAGTGTGTACTACGTAACACGGAGATGCTATTTCTTGTTGACTTTTGAGTCCTGCTGTTAAAAGCCCGTGAGGCCCGTCGAAATGTGAAGGAAGTCTGTCTTGCATGCATTTTGTTTTAGAATCCATTGGCAAGCCAGACTCGTCCAGTCTTTCAAAGGCTGCAATAAAAAATGGGCAAAGATGTGGAGAAGAGGAAGAGGAGCTTGGACTGAGATAAGAGCGTGTAATGCGATGCGCCCTGATAAACCTATAAAATCTGTAATGCTATATCTCATTGAGAATCCCAGTGAGTAATTTTTATGAGGTAACACGACTAGAATTTGTGACAATTACAATCAAATACTTTTAATTCCTTCAAACTCGATCACTGGATACGAATCAATTGGAAAGGTACGAGACGCGGGTAGAAAAGTGTGGAGACAAAGGGCGGAAGTAGTAAATGCAGACAAAGGGCTCCTCCATATATTACGTCTACACGCTTCTGCCAACCTCCATCCTGTCTTACCCACGTATGTATTTACACCACTTCGGAGGATCCCCAAAGGAATCTTGGACATGGAACGGGAATTCAGTTCTAGTCAATCTTGTCCCCTCATTAACTCCGCCACAATCCCATCAGCAGAGGCATCACACAAACCAATTTTATTTAATTTAGAATAATTTTATTCCAAAATGAAACGTGAGACAAAGTGGAAAGGTTGGAATTTAAATTAAAAAGCATGACGCTGAGAGGGAATTAAAAATAGAGACACTTGTGATTTTGATCTTGCTGTTGACTCTGGTTAGTTGAGACGGCTGATTTTACTTTATTTTATTGCAAAAGCCTGGTTAAGTGACAGTTGTAATTTTTATGAGTTTACTGAACTAATTGTAAGACTGTTGTTTTAGTGGAGCTGGTGTCTTGATGTACTATTGACTTGATTAAGTGGCCAGAGCCGCATCCTTTCTACTTTTGTGGAAAGGTTAAAGAGTGGATACGGTGGATAATGGGATGATCTCCGCAATCCTCGCAAATCTCTCCTGCTCTCGTCTTCCGTCTTCAGCCCCTGCATTGTCCACCCTCATCCTCATAAGACAAGCCAAACCCTGTCGAGCACGCACATTTATTTCCACACCACAAACAGCATCTCTTCATCTCCCATCTCCCTCCGAACACCTTAATCCACTTGAACTTTACTTCCCAATGAACAGATCAGTTTGTGGGCATCTTCCGCTTTTTACCTCATCATTCCTTCGTCCACACTTTCTCACCACGCACACATTTATTTACCATTTTTCAACCTTCCCCTTTAGGTAGAGACTCAAATCTCCCGATTGGATTTCCACCTTTTCCCCTTTAAAGATGTGCTCGAAAGGTCCCTAATGGCATAGGAATTGGGAAAACGTTTACATTCCATGACAAGCTAACTCTGAGCATTTGTATTTTGTTTTCCTTCCCAGATTCTTAACTGCAATTAAAAAACATGTCCCACTATCGAGAAGGTTAAAAATAAGCTCGTAGTAAATGGGAAAAGTGGAATACTAAATAAATTAGGTCGTTGGGAAGTGGGTTGGTGGCGATGTGAAGGATGCGTGCCTGACTGGGACTTGTTTGCTGATTGGGAGCAGAGCATTGGCTTGGCTGGGGATGCAGAGGAAGATGTACTTTGGGTGGCTGTGCAGAGCGACAGTGTGATCGACTGAGTCAAGACTGGGGGATGCGGTCTCCTTAGAAGAGGAGAGTCGAGAGACCTTTCTGACCGGAAAATAAATGTGAAAAAGGGATCCAAATAAAAAAGAGGAAGATAACGTCCATGACTCGGCCAGAGATTCACTCACTCGCTCCTTCTCATCTTCTTCCCATCTTCTTCCAGAAGGCACATACAAAGTCCCGTAATGATTTCTTCACCTACTCCTCCATTACTCACTCGCCAGCTCTCAAGGAAGGCTCCTCATTGGAATTATCTATTCCACCAATTTAGATCTGCACCACCACGCACTTCGCCTCACAAGGGACCACCCACTTATTACAACTTGAAAACCTTTATTCTTCCTGCCTGGCTCCGTCTTCCCCTTTTTCGAGATGAGCAAAAGTCCTTTTACACTTTTTCAAGGCGTCAGTATCCTCAAGTATCCTGTATTGCACATGTTGGGGTAGCATTTTCAAGTTTTAGGCTTTTTCAAGTAGTCAATACCGTCTATAACACTTTTTCATCAAGTCTTATATGTTGATCATTTTGGAGAAGTCGTATAAAATGTTTGGCTTTTTTATAAAATTATACTTTTTGCAGGCTCGTTGGACATCTTGAGGGTCTATTTGGGAGATGCAATGGTCAAGCTGCGCCTTGTTTGAAATATTTTTGTAAAAGACTGACAGATGAACGATTTGGCGTTTTTTGGACGGAAGGAGGGAATCCTGATGGCATGATGTAATAAGTGGAAGGAGGCGGAAGACTTGGATCTCTTGTGGTTGCCCTGTTGCTCAATGAAGTCAATCTGTCTAACGACACTCTCGTCACATCACTCTCTCCACCACAGTCCCATAAATCCACAAGAAGACTCGATTACAGATCAAAACTAAATCAATGGAATTGCTCACACTACAAACAGCTATCGGCAATGAGTGCTCTCGCCTGCTGTAGCACCAACACTGGAATTGGTGAAAAACCTTAAATCTCTCACTAATGACCCTCATTATAATCATCATAAGCCAAGATTTATTGGACTCGAAGAAATTAGAAGATGCGATGGAGCAGTAGCCATTACAAAGATCCATTTAAATTGTACAATGTTGCCCCTCGCCTATCTTTATTAGCCATATCACACTGCATCACATTTCTTACTTGAGGCATCTCTGTCCGCTCCGTCAGCTTAGGCTTTCACGTCGCTCCTCTCAGTCAACGCAAGAATTCTACATGACGACAAATTATCTTGAAACAATAAAAAAAACAACATGTTTCATTCGGCCTGCGTAGTTAAATCTCGTGGATGTCTACGAGAGTGCACAAGATGGATTTATTTATTTATGTCTCCGTGAGGATTCCGCTTGTGCGTTCTTTGGTCTCTTTGGAATATCTGGCGAAATACTTTGACTTTCTTGCAGCATTCTTTCTGCTATCCAATGAGCGTCAAGAGCTAATTTCCCATTGCGTCCTGCACTACTTGGAGATGGGATGCAACTGGCGAGATTACATACAGCAGCCTTATCCACAAGACGGCTCCACGTCCATCACAAATCATTTGTAGAGCAAAGCTCTCTTCCCAGCCACCACACACATGTAATAAATAATATTATCATCTCTACGACTTGATTACAATCAAATTATTAATTCCACTGCAGGAATCAGAAAATATCTTCTGTCTTGGCATCTTCTCTCCACACTTCGTCATCCAGCTCAGTCTTTCCACCAAATACACAGAGACACCCTCATCGTCACTCATTCACTATGCACAAAGCAGAATCATTTCCACCACAAATTCAGTCCACAAATTACCTTGCTGAGGAAGTTATTTTGATTTTAATGTTGGCAAGCTAGTGTGTTCGGACAGTACACTTGGTGCGGCTGATTAATAGGGAATAATTTAGTACTCGTGTCGAAATTGATGATGCCATAAATGTTGATCATACACCGCACCCAGACAATGCTTGGATGAATGAAAGATCCACTTGATTCAGTGGCTAATGCCTGTCTCCAGCCTCATCCCCTGAGCATCACTTGCCCTGTCTGCCACCAATGTCACAATATTATTGGCAGCAAGACGGAGTCTGGATTTGAAAGCTTTCTTTGAGGTAGAGTGAAACAATAGCTTATTTGCTCATTGCTTTTAATTCCAGATTACGTTTGCCAAAACTCCACGCCATCACCACACCATTTACTAGTAGAATCACTTTCTTCTAATCCAAGAGCCAGGTAGAAGAGTGACAATAATATTATTATTAATCATGGACAGTTGGGAGGTAATTGGACAGACTTTCTTGTGATCTGGAGGTGGGCCTTAGCAACCTGCTCCTTGTCGTGTCTGGACTCATAGAGACGATGGCACTTATTCCGTTTGCCATTTAAGCGTGAGAAGTGTAGGAAGTCCCGCTTAAGAGCGAGATGATGGGCTGGAGGTGGAAATGCTTTCCTTGAGCCCTTAATGAGGGGAGTGAAATTAAAAGTAAGTGGCATGAGCGACTGCTGGATGGAGTTGGTGCTTTGAGGGGGAGCTCTGTCTTTAATTAGGCGGGGGTGGCGGGTGCGGCGGGTGCGGGGAAAGAGTGCGGATTGAGTGACAGAGGAAGGGAAAGCTGAGAGGTGAAGGAGAGAGGAGCCGCCGCCCACGCACGCATCTCCTTGCAAGATTCATGAGAGAAGATTGACAAAGATGCAAATGGGAGCTGGAACTGTCCTTTTCACATCTTCATCTTATGTCACTCTCCTCCGCCTCCGTAATTATTATTATGATTGGCGAGACGCTAAGAAAGGAAGAAAGGATGCTTTAAATAAACATTAGTTTTCGCTTTTGTATTCCTTGCAAATCATTAGAGGCCTTTGGACTCACTGACGCGTCTCTGGGCAGCTCGCCTTTCTTCACTCACAAGCCTCAGCAAGCAACTTTCCGTCTCCCACACTCTGCACCCGCAACTTCACTCATCAATTCCCCCAATCTCCGGCTTACACCACCACTTCTCCGGAATCCCTTCCCATCCAATTATTCAAACGCCACTCTCAATTTAGGCTCATCTTCCATGTAACCACATCTCCAGAGAGCAGAGTCCGCACAAGTCCCAAGAATATTCTGCCCTTTCCCAATTATGAACATCTACCTGTCTCTGCCGGTAATGAGGCGCTGTCCTTCGACTATTCCTGGAAAAGCACTCCCTGCAGTCTCCACTCTCAATCCAAGACACTCTGTGCTCTTGCTACCGTCGTAGCCCATGCATTTCACTCTCTCCTGTCTCCAAATACGTGGAATGGAAAGCTGTCGGGATGACTAACCCGCCTCACACTTACGAGAAAGATCATGTGTGAAAAGGATAATTTCCTCTTGCATGTCCAAGAGGGACTTAAAAGTTGGCAAGGACGTGTGCTGAAAGCGCTTTTCCCAGTCCGTTTTGCATCCTTTTTGAGGAAGCGTTGGGCAATGAAGTGAATGGGACTCCCCTATGGGATGGATGGATAGCGTATTTTGCATTTGAGAATAATCGGGAAGGGAAGTGCATGGTCATTCCGGGTTGCATGTTGCGTGTCCTTGGTGGAATTCTTGGGCATTTCTCCTTACGGCTCCCAGTCATGACACACATCCAGTGAGGAAACCAATGACCGACAGCGGCAGAGTGGAGCGAGACGGGTAAAAGTGTGGAAAGTGACTCAATTCGGAGCGGGTAGCCTTTCCCCATCAGTCCGCCACTCAGCTCCATTCCCAGAAATCCTGCCGCACTCACATGCTTTTTAATTCCAAACTCATAAATGCTTCCAGGAATTCTCCACTCTTTCGCCTTTTTCTCAGAAATGCCCGCTCTCACAATCCACTCACACACAAGCACAACCACAGTCGCGGCCATTGACTAAACAAGAGCTAAAAAAGTACAAGCCACCACCAAATCCTACGCACGCACACCTACAATTAGCATTACAAGCCAACTTTTTATGACCTCAGCACAATGACATCCATTCCCAGTCCAAATACATACACGCAACACCCCAACACTCGTAAACATGCTCCCACGCCATTCCGCTATTCCATCAACTGTTTCCATTCCAATTACTGTCCATGGCTCACCATTTTAATTAGACTAATTACATCTTTCCTAATCTACAAGCATTCTACAGGCCAGGTCCCTCTTAACATCCAAATGTTTCTGTCTTCACTGCCATACTTGGACCTTATTGGGGAAAATGTACAGATGCAATTTTCTCTTCCTGTAAAATATGTAAACGAGTTAAATCAGAGGTAAAAGTGATTAAAATTTCCAAAAATAACCCTGGAAAGTGGAGTCTTAGGATGTGTAGGCGGGCAAGGTATGTATTGTGTGAGCGTCCATGGACACTGCTGGTGGATGGAAGAAGAGGGCTTTTGTGGTGACGTGGGTGTGTGGCGGAGTGGACATGAAAGTGGACAGCCTTGTCCAGGTCAAGATTCCCCACGGATAGCCGAAGCGAAGCCAAAAGAATCAGCGGCAGGACTGACGCTCATTCCCACAATCCTATCGCAGTGCTTTATGGAGACGTATGTGCTTCAGCACTGCATAGTCTCTGCACAGGAACAAGGAGCCTTCCAAATATCACGTTATTTCTACAATTTGCGCCTGGAAAGTACTTTTAAAAGAAAGGAAAATCAGGATTTCAACTTTTTCCCAAGCATCAAACAAATTAGCATTTTCCAAAGTTGGGAATCATTGCCATTTTAATTGTTTGTAAAAGTCGAAATAATGATTTTAACATTTTGAAAGGGTGTGGAAGAGTGAGTTAGCGACGTTGGAAAGCGGGAGAGTAGTGATTTTAAAGTTTTTTAAAACTGCATAAGAATGTGGAGTAGCGGTGTGCCTGTGAGAGCGCCTAATGAGCGTGGAGGGTGTAGAGTGATGTATGGATGGTGGCGTGGGAGGGAGTGGTGACGATGTGGTCGGAAGAGTGGCAAGAGCGGTGTCTCTCCTCCCTGGGGGAATGGCGGGAGTGGCTGACGGGGAAATTGTGGATAATTTGAGGAAAGTGGCTGGAAATGGCGAGTAGGGAATTGGTAATTGATTTACTTGGAATTGAGGAAGTTCCCGGGAAAGAGTGGGGCACTGTGGGAGAGTTGGTGGGACGGAGTTGCCTTGACTTGGTCCCAGAGCAGTGAGTCGGAGGTGACAGTGACGGATGAGGAATTAGCGTGGACTGGGAAGGATGAGTGGGGAAGATGTCTGCATGTCTGCTGGATTGAGTGGCTAATAAGTTGCTAATAGTTTTTCCGGAAATCCGACTAAATTTCTTGGGTTTTGGTGAAAGTTGGTGATGAGTGGCGGTGTGGGTGATAGTTCCTCGGAATGCGACTGATGGGATTGGAATTCGGGTGGAAAGGAAATGCCATGCAAACTAATTCCACGAATGAGTCACTCACCACCAACTGCCCAAATCCATCCGCTTTTACTTTGCGTCTCAATCCCTGCACAATAGACTCCACAGCACGCCACTCACTCAACTCGCCCCTAACAAACTCACACAGCCGCCTCAGTAGAGACAAACTCCGTCAACTCATCCACACCACTCACAAGTTGCAAAATGACGTAATTACACATCACAACACAGCCAAGTCCCACCAATCCCTACTTTTAAACGTTCTATTTCATTTCTGTGGCAGGCAAAACCTCACAT
>JAQFZC010002135.1:0-24660 GCA_034695205.1 Dicyrtoma fusca | reverse complement strand
GGCCCTCGGACCCCCGCGTACTAATGGAGACCCGCGTAGTAATAGAGACCCGCGTAGTAAAAGAGAGTTTACGGTAAGTATATTTTATGTATCTATTGAGTACACTACGAATGAGCGTGTTGGATTGTAAAGTGTAAGTAAACGGATGAAGATGACACCTCGACAGACTCAATGATGCAGAATAAAGACTGGAGCTCCCACTATAAGTAAGGATGTGTACTCGTACCTATACAATAATTTGTTTTGTAATCTGTGGTTTCAAATTAGATCAAATATTTGTTGCTCTTCGACTGTTACCTGTATCTACAAAGTTTCTGTTTTGTTGTAGGTAACAATATTATATATCAATTAAATTAAGCACAATGTAATCAATGTTACAATTACGACTGTTAATGCTACTTCTAATTAAGGTTATAAAATGTTGTACGTGTATAGGATTTAACTAGCTGACGATGCGCTGTCGACAATATTATTTTCCTTCGACTTTTAGACTTGAATTAAAAAAATAATGTTTGTGAACAACCTTGATTTTCAGTGTTACTTGTCTACTTCTGGGAGTCATAAATTTCATGTTTTAAAAGCTATCTCTATTAAGCATTAAGGCACCTACAGATCTATCCGATGTAGGCCTTTATCTCTGCTCTCAAATTTCATTCAACACCGTGGAACGTATCTTTAGAAATTAAGATGCTCATTGAAATAGAGTGCACTTTCCATAATGAAAAACTTGAAGTAAGATGTGTGTCGAATTGACATGCGTAAGTGCCATTCACAGCCGTACTTAATTTCGTGCATAATGTCATCGCACTCTTATTTAAAAGCCATTCATGTAAAGGAAGAAAGTTACTATTTTATCTTTAGGCAGCCAATGGGGCGAGCTATTAATTTTTTGAAAAATTTGCTGCGTGTTCTATTATGTATGAGAGCTAGTCTACTAAGACGTGCTTGAAACTTGAGATATATTTCTTATATTTCTTTCACTCCAGTTTTCAAATTTTCTCCTTCAGACTCATAGTGAATGTAGGTCGATGGCGACGTGTGAAGTTGCCATTTGCATGCAATTATTCGCTTTATAATTATAGGCATATCAAGATTGAAAAATGAAGTAAGTCGCTGAGTGGATACTCTTTGCCACTTTTAGAAAACTTGTTGCTATTTTTGCTAAACTTACTCAACTTTTTGCCCATTTGTTTGCATATAAATTAAGGAAAAACTCTTCGGAGATTTGCGGTACTCTGCGTAAGTAGCAACCACACATTAATGACTGGAGGTACCTACATCACACAACACTTTCAGAACAGCTGTCAAATGAACAGAAAAATATGGAAATATCTAAAAAGAATGATCGATGAAAAGGAAAAGTCAAAAACGTGAAGGCCGTATGTAAACGAAAAGGGAAGTGAAAGCGCAAAATATGGTAGACGTCAATTTAAAGTTGTCCAAGATTCTTTGTGATTTTGTGATATTTGGGGAAAGTGCAAGACTGTGAGCATTACATTGAGCATTCAGACCTACTGAGATCAGTAGTAGAAGACGCAGCTGCTGCCAATACTAATATCCCGTCCCTTTGCATTTATGTGGGCGTACGTACATATGTAAACACATTTTTCATTTATAATCATGTTCATATTTACGTAGGCGTTATGTGTCACAAGCAAAAAGATTTCCCATTTCTCCTTTGATGTTCGACGGCACTAGGACTCGTCCTTTGGAGCCGTGTGTGTGCAGATTGCATCAAGTATTGACAGTAAAAATACACCGTATCAAAACCAAGCCCGTCAACATGGTCATACATCATTTGCCAATCGTTGAGACTTCCCACTCGTCACGTATCTCATTTTGAGGGGAAATTGTTCTAAGGGTTCCAGTTCTAGCGGAAATACTACAAATATTTTTTTTATACACAAAAAATATTATATAAGACATAAGATATTTCAAGCAGTAGCAGTCCTTAATGTCATTTCGAGAATACAAAAAATTCGTAGCATTGGCTGCATTTAAAAATTTGACACGATCACGAATTTATGTATTTATTCGGACTGCCTTCCACTCTGTCCTCAATTCAAGGGATTTTGAATTTAGAACAAAATATTTGCATTCCTCATTGACGGTAGAACAACCTGGACTCCAGTAACCTAGTAGTATAAGCTGCAACCACAACTACAGCTCCATAACCAACACCATTCTATTTTAGGCTTTCTAACCATACAATGTACACAATGCCTTTGGTTAATAAAACTGACCGCAGACAATGTGTTTCTACGAATAAACCAGGTGAAAGCAACTGTTTTGATTTCAGAAAATATAGAAGTATTGTATTGTATTTCACAGCGTAATTGAGAAATAAACAAGGACTTATGTCAAACTACAAGTAATCATAATATCAAAGATCATGCAAGAGTCGAATTAAAGCGTACCGAACAAGCCTGACTCATATTTCAAAAGATCACGGGAATGAAAGCAAAATTCAAGGGCGTGGAGCTGGTAACAGACTACGAGGCTAACGTTTTTACCTTTGTACTTTCTTTTCTCGACTTGATGGCAATGTATGTACATACGCCATTAACGTCAAAATTAAAAAAGTATAAATAAATTCGAGTTAAATGTTTACGTCAGGTATACAATGCAATGGCTATGGCAGCACCATACTGAATTCTATTTACCTAGGTATGTCAAATAACCGTGAACTGTTTGAAGTCAAAACAGAGTTCAACTCAGTTTATTTGATTTCCCAGAATGGAAAAGTTCTCTCCTATAGATCTCGTTAAAAGTTTTTTTGATTTTAAAACACTGCTAACTCAAACTGGATTAAATAAACAGTTAAATAAGACGGTCGCATTGAACCCCACGTGTCTTATATATGTAAATATGTAATCAAATAAATATAAACAAAGAGGCTTCTATTCGACAGACAGAGCCTCTGCCCACACGTATTTCGATCTAAATGTCTTTTGAAGCGATTGAAAGGAATATCAATAGCCACGCGTCGAGGAGGCCTACAAAGATTTTATGGGACTTGAAGTGCTGCCGACAGACCGACGGACCGAATGAGAAGCAATGTCCAAAAGAAATCCTATCCTTCTCTTGAGTGTCGGAGATAAAGCGGGTAAAGTTCTTCAAAGAAGTCATAATTTCTAGCGGTAAATCATATGACAGTCCATGAAATATGTTTTATTTCGAGGGAACAAAATCTCGAATAAAAATTTCAAGTATGGTGTAAAAATAAAATAAAGGGTTTTTAGATTTTATAGTCTATGGCTATGCTATGACAAAGTCGCCTGAAAACTAGATCAGCTGACAGCACTAGAAACATTGCATTGAATTTCAAGTTGTAGGATTCTCGAGCCAGGAAATTGGAAGAAGCAGAACACTTTTGGAGTTCAAACGGTTAGGGGCTGTAGGTACATAGACTTTGTATGTACACACGTGGAAATTAATGCGTCCTACATGACAGCAGAATGGAGAAAGCAGAATAGAGGCGGAAAAGTAGGTACTCGCTCTTTTTACGTGGGCGTACATACGAAGCCCTCAAGTATCTTATGTGAAAACTTTTCCAAAGGAGAAAAGTAGTTTCGTTCTCTATTCCATTTTTTTTTTTCTGGTCCTTAACTCTTAACGATTCCATCAAATCTGCCCTCTACTATTTGCACAGGGAAGTTGGTACATCCATATTTGATGACGATTCCGCATTCATTAAAATTTATTGGGAGAAAAGGAAAGCCACTCTTTAAAAAAGTTCCAAGCAAATATTTATAATTTGTCATGATAGTTAATGTCAGTTCTCAAAATCACGTACATATGACTGGGTAGTACTTCATGTTTGAACGTGTCAACACCACTTAGTATTTATAATTAATTGTGAATAATGATGTTACGTCATAACAGAGAGATTTTTTCCTTTAAAACTTTCCCTTTGATCAGTTCTCAGCTTCCTTCACATGGAATATTTTCCTACTAATTAAATATTAAAGGAAATAAATGGAGAAAATGTACAGTAAAACTTTCATCCGCCATGTGGTTGAATATCAGTAGTTTGTAAAATTATGTATAGGTACATACGTAGGCCCCCAGGTAGTTTAAGTTTGGCTTTGACTTTCACACCTAATAGAAAAATGAAAATCAGTCATTCAGAATGGTAGAGCAAAGGTTTATGATCTTTGGTCCACATAATTTTTTATGTATCTACAAAAGTATTCGTAGCGCCTTGGATTGCTTTAGCCTCATGATTGTCCTCATTATAAAACGTAGCTAGGAAAAAACAAATTTTGGGGCTCTAGTACAGACAGTCCCATGTGTGAGACGGAGTGTGCGATAGACAGCCGGGCAGTGATAATGATAACAAAGAATGGAATCAAATTGGATGAAAAGGCTAAGCGAAAAAAATATCTCGGGAGCGAGAAGGATAGGAACACACACTCAATCATGTTGACTCAACATTAAATTCAAATGTTCAACCATACTCGCTCTCCACCTGCTCATTATCGTATAATTAACTTTTATATAGACGTTCTAATTCATCTACGTTTAGTTCGACCAAAGACACGAACGACGTTACGAGGTGCAAACTGGATTATTAACATTTTGGTAGAGTTCAAAAAAGCGATGAACATTGAATAGTTAAATAGCCCTTGTTACATACCTACCTTAAAACAAGTTTCACAAGCTTAAGCTAGTACGCCATTTTGCACTGTTAAAGAATTCCCGTTCTTGACTGTGCTGTGCTTCATTGAGGGTGGTGATATGTAGTACTGTGGAAAATCGGTGTATCCATAGCTATGTGCATATCGTTGGGTACGATGCCGAATGACGAGCATCCAATTTTGCTTGAAACCAAGTGTGTTAGGATGCAAAATGATGGGTAGCGAGGCCAAATCGCTTGAGGACATAGTCGCGTATGAATAAATAGAGAACAGAATAGGGTGAGAATTCATAAGGAATGAACAGCTTAATAGTAATGATATTAATTCGGTTCTTGTTGATAACAATTTAACAATTTATTTATTTAATTTCAAGCTTTAGAAGAAAGTGGACGTACGTTATTTTGCATTTTAACCCGCGATGTATAGTAGTATATAACTTTGGCAGTATGTAAATCCGTCCATGCTGATTGAGTTCCCTTGAGTGACTCATATTGCCACAGTGAATGAGACCGTGTAGACAAGGCATTAATTGGGAACAGACGAAGAAAATAGGGATCAGCTGGAGTAAATTAACCGATGATTTCTTCCATGGATGAACGATTCCAATTTGATAGTTTTTACTAGACGGGCTTTCCCTTTCCCTTTCATTTTATTGACTAGCATAAAGAAGCATTGCAGTCGAGTGCAATCCTCTCGCTACGTCAACCTCGCACTAAATACCAGCTTCAGTAAAACGGGGAAAGATTCCACGGATGAACGTACATATGTCGATAGGATGCAATTATAGCCAAAGATTTTAGTATTTTAGAGCCAATGCAGCCACACATGAGATACCCGAGCCTACCCCTCCATACATTCAAACTTGGGACTGGCACTATAGTATATGGGTCGGTCGTAAAAACTTGGTTATTATGTGGTGTGCAGTGTGCTACAGTGGTTTTCGTCAAACTCTAACTAACCAGCCCTAATGAGGCAGAGCCAAGTTTATGTGTAACTTACTGTATGTGTGTGCCTTGTGGATTTGTTCTCGGGATTTCTGGTAAAGATGCTAAATGAAGATCCCTTTTACTTTCCCCTTGGTTTCTAATTCCTATTTCTGAAACTCCAACTCTAACTTTTCGCTCCAACTGCACTTCTCTAATACTTAATACTTGGGCTTTGTTCAATCGAAAATCCCTGCCTTGTCCCTTTGTGCAACGTGCATGTATATCTTAAAACATGACGGTTCTAATTTATGATTTCTTTAAATTTAGATCTTCTTAGACTTATCTCAAGTCTGCAGAGCATCCTTAGTAAAACGAACAATGGAGACCATTTAAGGATTTAGTGTGGAGAGATTGGAGAACAAAAGTCAGTTTGATTTAATCCGCAGAAATTTCATTGTATTATAAAACTGGAAGGAGCCTCAGAAATTAAGATGAACGACGATTTTACATAGGTCTACAATTACGTAAATGCTAATATGGATAATTCGAACTTTGATATTGGTTAGAATTGCCTTTAGAACAAATCTGAACACAGCAGCTTGCCCTTAATAATAATTGTCTAGTCATGAAGAACAAGCTAAGCTTTGCATTGTGCATTCCATAATTTAATACAATTAATAACCACGGCTGACTGCTATTGTATTTTGTGTGTGTAAGTAATTATGTATGCATTAATAGAATACTAATTAATATTCATTGTTCATGCCACAGTACTACGCTAGGATGACCAAGGGCCCCAAATACTGCAAAAACAAAGGTATAAGAAAGTACAGTGGAAAAGTAGCTCGTAGCCGTACGTGCTGACTACTGACTTATTTTGTTATTAACCTATTCGGAACTGAGGAACCATGAAAGAATGCTTTACAAAAGTGTTTAATTCCATAAATGTACTCTTTCAAAGCTGTCAAAACTAGTAAATGACACTTTTTCAAAACAGTCAAAACTAGTAAATAACACTTTTTCAAAACAGTCAAAACTAGTAAACGACACTTTTTCAAAACAGTCAAAACTAGTAAACGACACTTTTTCAAAGCAGTCAAAACTAGTAAATAACACTTTTTCAAAATAGTCAAAACGAGTAAATTAAAATTTTAATGGTCAAAAAACTAGAAATTATCGTCTTAAAAATGGTAGAAACAAGAACTGACGATTTTCAAAAACATTTAAAACAATATATTACCGTTTTGAAAAGGTTAAATTGTCCAAAATTGTGATCTTGTACGAAAGACATTTCTAGATTCGCCACTGCACTGTAGAATCTCAAGTTATTCTATAAAAAGGAAAAGTGCAGTGCAGTGCTTCTCATAAATCCGTACACAACACACGTAAATACATACTACCCACTACTATATTTGTTTTCGTATTCAGTTGAAGCCGTCTAATTGGAATATGTCTGTGTCTGCGTTTTGTGATAACTTAAGCTGAAGATAAAAGCCCCACAGAGAGACAGAGACAGAGAGATAAAATGGATAAATTCCCACCTTCACCTCAATGCGCTGTCGACATAAGTGACAACTGCAGAAAAGGGTCAGAGCTGCGTGACGCCTGTAATAAAAAGAAGAAAACAAGTTTTTTTTCTCTCTCTCTCTAGTGTCTACTCCAAAGTGAGAGAGTACTAAAAGACGCCTTACCTAGACCAGTAATAGCAATTGAAATTCGAGCTCGTAGATACATATGTCTACGTTGGCAGTCCAATGCTACGCAATTCCTTTCTTCGACCAGCCCCAATATTTCACTTTCACAACTTAAAGGAGATCGATGCGCCAAACTGCTTCATTTGATCAAAAAGCGTGAATAATTTGTAACGTTTTCACGTAAACTACCCTGTGCAAGACTTAAATCGAGACGTGAATTATACATCTTATGTAGTGAATAAAATAAGTATGGGATTTCCTTAAAGGATATAAAATCATAAGGACCCTCATAGGAAAAAAACGGGAAAATTCTAAGATATTATTTACCATTCAAAACATTTTCGTATTTGTGCTATGCTGGTAGTCATGCCTGTACTAAATGAATAGGTAGGCCCTTTGTAGATTTGAGATTCTGCAACCTAGCTAAGATCACGGTTAAAATGTGGGGTTTCTATGGCAACAAAAGAAAAGAGTCTGAAAAAAGTTTCCATAGTTATGAATGTACTGTACACAATTGCATAGGAGAACTGGTATTGTATAAATTGTGTATAATCACAGGCACAGAGATCGAGATGGATACTGGAGGCAGAAGATTCTGAGTGTACGTTATAATTGGAATAAAGAGAGCTCAAAAACAAGTTTTCCTTTGCCAGACAGATTAGATAGTGTATTATATTGTTATATAAAATCAAATATGTACAGGTTTAATATTTCTTCTACATGTAGTAAAAGTAAACATATTTTTATTCAAAAAACACATGATAACATGAAATGGAACACTTGCTTTTACATGATTTGAAAAACTTAAAGATTAGAAGAAAACTTTTTCTCGTATTTTATGCAATTCTATAGCATTTATACTAAAATTTCATTGACCATACATACATAGACTGAGAACAAGTACGTTAATAAGTCAATAATTTGTATTGTTTAGTTTGTATATAATTTTTGCTAAAAAGATTATGATGCGTACATACATATACATACTGTGCCTGTGGAGCTATCCTCGTTGGAGGATAGAAATGACTTTGCTTTGTTAGTATAGTTCATCTTCCTCTGTAGGACACCTGTAGTTTGAGTTCTAATATTATTGATTTTTAATTTACATAGATATGCAAACGTAATCCGTACGATTGGTATCCATTCTATGGAGAGGTACTGAATTTTTCTTTGTTTGTTACAAAAGGTTTAGCATATTTATGTACTTTCACTGCACGTATCACGAACACATTGAAAGTTCTTCAGATGCATTGATGCATACACACCATCTGTTTTCACTACACTCGCACTCTGAACGCATTTTCAATGATTTTTGACATATTATATTGTACATACATTTTGTACCTTTGTTGATTCGTATTAATTCCAAATCGTTCATTTTAATTTATTTTCAATTCTTTGTAAAAGTCTCCGTTTTCAGTAATCCTATCGTGCACTAGACTGTAAACAATAATGGAAATGTTTTGTTGGATATTATGAGTATTTTCTGATTAACTCCATATTGATTAGTAGATTACCTAATGTCTAATGCCTTTGTTTTCTGCTATTACCCAATCGAATGAAACGAGAACACAAAGACTGACATTGACACTGACACTAAAGGCTTTCTAGGAAGAGGAAACGCAAACATGACTATGCTTAAGGGCATACCAACATACATAGGTACATAGATATAGATATTAGTTGTTTATTAGCTTGCGAATCCTATAAACTTAAGCGCCATTTGGATATATACATACATACCTACTAGTTAGTACCCAGGTACTTTATTATTGGATTCTCCGGGTAGATACATATATTATGCGATTTGATCGGTTTCACATTTCCGAAACCCCAAACTATTGCTACTGCAATAAACTTGACGGAGCTTGAAGCATTCTGAACAATTGTATGTGAACCACTCCAATTGTGCATGCTTTGTCAGAAACAGGGACAGGAGCCCCTCTTGTAAAGTTGTAGCTCAGTCCCTTTCTGATTATCAGTGCATCAGAACGAAGAAAGCTTCAGCTTTAGCTCAAGGAAGTGCAAATAATGAAGACCAGCGATATATTATAACATGCGTGCCTAGGTATATGTATACTTACGTTTGATGGCCAAAGCTAAAATAGCCCACAATTTGTACGATTGAACACACAAATAATGTAAAGCCACATTTTTTTAGGGATTTAAATACACCACGTTGCCATCCATATGAATGTTTTGCCGCGGAACGAACTTCCGGGTAAACATGCTCCTTTCTAGGTAATTACGAAAAGTGTCAATTTAGCCGTTTGACGCAAGTTGGCACAAACTGACAGATGAAAGATGTTGACCTTTAAGATATACAGAAGTGACCTTTGCCTACACGGAGATATAACTTACAAACAAGTTGCATGACCCTAAATTTAATTTTGCAGCTTTGCTTTAAGTAAAGTTTCTTTTTGGTAGGAACAATTTAATTTGATCACAGGGAAATAACTTTAGAACCTTTCTAAAATTGTTTTCCCCTTTGCACTATGTCGATGGTTAGCTTACAAGTTGGTGTGACTTTTAAGTTTTACTGTGCACGCAACAACTACCAGCACTACACCCTTGGAGACAGACACCCAAGGGCAAAGGTCTCTTAAGATTTACGGCTTATCTGCATGTGGAACGAATTATAGTGGGTTCGATGTGGATTGGAATTCTTAAATTATTTCTTGATTCTAGAAGCAATACAAGTTTGCCTGCTTGAAGAAGAGTTTGAGATTAAGTGAAAAGTTGTTAATGGTTCCGAAATTTAATTTAAACTTGCATTTCCACACTTTTACTGCCATGGCTTGCCCTTCGGTGACATGGTAACTCTCACAAACAATTCAAATCATTTCCTCCTCGTCTTATCCTATTTGACGTACCGTTATCAAATGTACCATATCAGTCTAAGTCTTAAGTGTAGTGTTACACATATATGTATACATAACTATGAAGTACCAACTTTAAATCATGACACTATAGCATCCTTCTTTGACATCAAATAAGTAACTTCGACGTCAAATTCAGAGCATTTCAATTTTTCAGCTGTCAAAATCATCCTGGTAAACGACGGATGTTTGTAAGATCCACACAGTAATGTCTATTTAGAAAGTTTGAAAGCAAGTCAAATTGCAGCAGAACAGTACTAATTAGAAAAGTTTAGTTTTGCACTGTAGGACATGGGCACGAACTAGAGCTTTTTCTAAAAATGATATTGCGCAATATTTCAATTTCTGAACTCTAATCTAATGACAGAAAGCAACAAGTCTATGAAATATCACTAAATAGCACTAGCAATAGTTTCCCTCTGCAGTCTTGTAATGAGTTAAACATTTTTGTATTTAGTTAAACATTGCCAAGGTATTGTTTCTCGGAATTCCTATTTACCTAATAAAACTTCAATGCGAGTAGGTGGACTTTCAAACAAATTCGGGAATTGTGTTTTCGGAATATGTAGGTACTTGATAAAATGTGCATGAATCCGCCGGACTGCTACCTTATTAATAATGAGGGCAACGCCAGATTTGTTCTGTAAACTCAGTGGCAGGCCTGAAGGCAGTTACAACAGCTGAACATTATTTGCAGTGATGCAGTATATATACTTGAAAGAGTCGAATAGCACATGCTTTAAAACAACTGGAACTCCCACCCAACAGTTGGCAGATCTAAAACTTTTCAATTATTATATATTGCAATCTCAAAAACCCAGAAACATACAATAAAATTTATCGTGTTCTTAATTTCAATTTTAGGTCATCCAAATGAATGATCTTACCCAGCAACCCAACTGCTGGCCTCAATGAAGTGAAACTAGGTATATATTGCACGAGAATTGTAACAGTAATCATGATGGGTCCCTGTATTCATATTTGTAGCATCAGCAACAGACCGACAGCAGTAGTTTTACAGAATAGCAAACTGATAAAATAAAATCCGAATGAAATTTTTTCGCTTCTGTCTTAGTGTGAGCAGCTGGACAATGGAAGATACAGAACATAGCACAATAAATACATTTTTTAAGTTAGAGTAGAATTGCATTAACTTAAATTAAATATTTACCCAGACCTCCCTCATGAAAAATGAAGGAAGGCTAGGCTATAAGGTATGTATTCCAGTAAAAGTTGAATATATGTATGTATGTAAAAGCAGAATAATGCATCCTGGCCAAAAGTTCAGATTTGAGATTTCCATACGCAAAGGCATTGCTTAGGCTCAGGATGGATCACAGAAACAGAAAAAATTATTATCTACGTATGCATGTTGAGTGTAGTAAGAGGAGTCTTTACCAGTGGGATTCTCCTGGCAAGCCAAGTGTGGGTAGATAAGCTAATATCCCATGGGAACCGGGGTAAGAAAACCAGAGACCTAAGTTTTCAAAATATCAATTGTTTGAAGGCTCAGGTTTTTAAAATCTAATTCTCTTTTCCTACCAAGCAGTAGTGCATTCCATTGCATTGCATTCCACACCGTTGCGTTCCATAGGCCCTGAGTCATTTATGATTCATGCGGCCGTAATTCCCCCAGGACTTGTGTAAAGCTATGCAGCTATATGTACCTAGGTAAATATACGTTGAACATTTTGTTTTTGCGATACGTATTTGGACGGTAACTTGGATTTATGTAAAAATATACTCATACTGATTTAAATACTGAAGGAAAAATATATGTATTGGCGAGGAGTACTAGCGATAAGTTGGCTGAATGCACTTGAAATAAGTTTGGTTGCGTGGGAGTATACTCCCACGATCTACTCGAGTAGATTCTCAGTTTACCAATTCTGTTCTTTGCACCTTATTGAATCTTGAGGGTCGGAGCCGTTTGATTGGGTCGAGAAAGTCGACAGAAAAGAAAGTTGTTGGTCTATCTAGTGAGACGGATGGTAAATTAATTTATGTATGTACATTAGTATTTGAAGTCGGGCGTATACGTATGTACATATGAACAGTGTTCTGGTGTACGTTCAAGGTGAAAACGTGCCAAAGATCAATGACGTACTAATATAATATGTACTTCTCTGTCCACGTAGCATCAACAACATAGGACAAAGGACACACGCCATCGGTGTCCGTCAAATCTGCAGATTTCGAATGCAGATTTTAGCCCTTCGCAATTCTGTCCCGATTTCTACGATTTAGATAATTATCTATATACTTCCAAGTTTTGATGGACTGAATTATCCGCGAATTTAATTACATTTACGTAAGACCACTCAAAATCCAATTAACTGAAGACTTGGCAAGGATTGGATATAGTGAATGACAGTATTCTGAGCACAAGCTCCCACACATTGGCGCGTAATATGTAAATACACTAGGGTTTACAGAACCAGGACCCGAACCGGAACCGGGTTACCCGGGGTAAAGAACCGGAACCGAAAATCGGTTCCGAAGGCATCAAAGAACCGACATTTTGATTCTTCAAAAAAGTGGTTAAAAACTCAAAATTGTAGTAAAAATAGAGCAACAACTATGGATTTGTAACTGTAAAAATATCTTTTTCGGTTTTTACAATTTTAATTTTTTAAATTAATTATTGCAGTTTATTACATGCACACAAGAAGTATTTTCCCCTAAATTAATTGACAAATTAATTATAATCTGCTATTAAATGTCAAAAATCAATTAAAAGATTTCAGAAAAATTAAAATCTGGAAAAATATAAAAGTTGCGAACGAGCTTAATATGAGTTTTGCTACAGTAAGAACCGGAGGACTCGGTTCCGGGTATTTTCAAAGTACCGGAACCGAAATTCGGTGCTTTGAGATTGGGATTTTCTGTAAACCCTAAAATACACTCAAGATAATTTCGAGGAGAAGGACGAGATAGGTAAGCCGTACACTTGACGATGATTGCTCCACGTGTTGGTTTGGAAGAGGATTACCAGTATCCAGATCAGAGGCGTCCCGACGTCTCCAATATTGCTCCAAGATAATTAGTATTTCTCGTTTAAGCAGAAGTAACTTGGCTTGTACTTATCTACGTATGTATATAACAAAATACTGAAATACTAAAATAGCCATATAAGTTCTATTAAGTTAATACAAGATCAATACAGCTTTCAACTGTCCTGATTTCTGGGTCACAATTCTACTGATTTTATTTCTGATCTGAGGCTTTCGCCAGGACTGCAATCGTAAGTATCTCTGTGCCTGTACAGCTGCTTGAAACCAACTGAAACGTGACTGGGTAAATAAAATTACCAGTATATATGTATTTAGCTCTGCCAATCTTTCTGAGATTTGAAAGCGTTTGTTGTACTAGTAGGAAAAGTAAATAGCCCGACTATGACCGTTAGTATACGTAGGATTTATTTAGGTCTATCATCTATTGACCAAGTGGAGGTTTCAAGGTCTCCATTGCAAGCACACTAAACAAACAGAAATGGATTTTTTACCCAAAGATGCACCTAGCTAGGCCCCTCTTACTTTAACTGGACAGTAGTGATGACGAAGGCATTACGTGTATCACAAAATCTAGACAGCCTAAGCTGCTTGGGCAATAACGGAGCATCATTGCTGTCCTTCATTCAAAGGTTTTCTGTGCATAAAAGACATTCACGTGGAAATTCAAGGACCGCCATACTTACGATCATTGCCCAATTAACTAAAATAGAAATAATGCAACTGTACTGTATAAAGCAAAATCCCTTGGTACCAAACAACCGCCGTAGGTTAACCATGACCATACAATTAGGGTGACTTTATTGTTGTAGCAACTGCTGTACTAATGACCTTACTACCGTTTAAATGTGTCTTCGCAGGCCCTTGTGTAAACACGTGCCCGGGGAAAGCATAGGTAGTTATATAGTATTTTGGAATTTTGCTGGTATACTGGTAATTATTTGCTAAGGAAAGTTATCTTTTTTACTGTTTTACTTTGACTTTCGTTTGCTATTGAGCTTTTATATTTGCACTCGAGTCATATTTGTCCATGGTGGTTACTAGTTTCTAACGATGAGCTCTGGTAGACAGTCTCTTGCTTATGGCGACCACAATACTGATTGAATTCTTTGACGATTTGCAGCTCAAACCCCCAACTCTTGACCTATGTACATACCTAGGTATTTATTTTTGGTAATTACTATACTAGCTAGGCTCTAGCTCTAGTGTATTCCCCCGACCATAGTTGTGAGCATTGCAGTAATATACAACGAAATTATTTGACTCCCTGATGCTGTATAATGTTTGCTTTCTACACAGATATGACCCGCAGCATACCAAATATTGATGTAAGTATGCAACTGCTTAGTAATTGAGTCAATCAAGTATTTATTTTTTACTAATGCAATGGGTTTTATACATATAAAGAATAAGATTGTTGCAAATATTTATTATGTCAATGATTATAGATTCACCTGTTCTGGAAATTAAGGAAGTAAAGGCTTCTTTTGAACTTTGTCTGTCTAAATAGTGTGCTGTATAAGAGTATCTTTCCTCCTTTGCTTGATGGAATCATCTAAATTGTAAGCAAAGCAGTTGTAGAAACGTTTTTCAAATCGCTCTTGAAACGGAGTATGTATGCAATAGGGTATACAGACGGATACAACGCTGCGTCTGCTGCATAATTAATTTTTCTGGGTACTTTTTCTTTTCCGGATTCAAACCACTCTACTTGGTCCAGGAAGCTCCTTAGAACGGTTGGGACAGCAAATAGTAGTAATGTCTTCTATTTCCTTGAACTGACGAACGTTGCCACGTGACTACTTTCGAGAGTTTCTCCGTGAAAGGATCAGCAATTAAATATAGTGCAGCTTTAAGTATTTTGCACACCAGCAACCCTGCCCTTGGGCGCTTTAGGAATCCGGGTCCCAGAGGTAGCTACATACTCGTAAGTATGTATCTATGTACATACACGGTTCCGGCCGATGTGTACTGACTGAAAAGTTCAAGGTATGACTGTATTGTTGCGGAAGACAGCGCCAGCAAAGGAAGTACTGAGAACTACAGTGAAAAAATAAGTAGGTGTATGGGTTGGGTAAGAGTCAAGAGTTATAAGATCTTTCGTAAGACTAATTTCCTCGAAATTACACACGATTGATAGGGATGTTCTGACTTTTGATCAAATAAACTGTCAGCACCAGCTTTTATTATTTATTATGCTTCCTAACTTATGTATTCAGACTGCTCGGCTCCCAATTTCCTTGTGTACACACACGCACTAATATACACGGGCAACTTTCAACATTCGAGGCTTCGAAATATATTTGTACTGAAAAATTCATAGTAATTGTAAGACTGCGAACTGAATTATTCCGGAATTCGGTGACAGGAAAGGTTGAACTGAGCACACTGAGCAGTAAAGTGTAAAGTAAGCAATTATGTGACAGAATCCTGAAATCGCCATATAAGTTCTATAAAGTATTGTAATATATTCTAATGCTGCATTAAAATGGAGTGAACCGCAATAGACATTCGGTCTGTCTAGTCTATAGTCCACAACTATGGATCACTTACGCTTAGTTTTCATGTCATGGTCAGTATACATGTCTAGACAGTGTATTGTACTTTACACGCGACCGAGCTTACCACTTTGCAGAAATAGACACATAGGTTTTTGATTCTCGGTATTAACACTTTAGTCTGCTGTTATAAAATGCAGTCCTCATTGAGTGAAAGTTCTCCGTTCACAGATCACGTTAAAATTTCACGTCAGCATCTCTTTCTATGTACATGTGGTCTGGAAATCTGGAAGGTAGGACTTCTACATACATAATGCCGCCATTGCATTGGCTGAACCGCATAGTGACAGTGTTAAATTGCCCTATAGTTGTCGTCATGGATGAAATGTGCACCCGTTGAATTTTTCATGAGACATGCCTTTACAATTACGATAACATTATTTCCAGAATTTCAGTGACTGATCCCCGATACAATCACACTAAGATAAGTTTCGAAACGACACATCCATAGCCCCAGAAAAGTCATACAGAACGTTGAGTTTGATCATAGAATTTGTGGCTTTATTTATTTTGCACAAAGCGTCATCCAGTTCCTACCGACCTACGTAATTCCTAGTTTTACAGCAAATACTAAGGAAAACCTTCCCATGGATGTTATTTGTGCAAGCTGCATTGCTAAACTGGAGGAAATCCCATCAGGAAAATCTGGATTAATGTCATGTCTCCCTAAATTGGCATTTTATGATAAGAATTTACAAGAGGATTGAAATTTCGTTTATTGATTGCACAAAAGATAATTCCTAGAAATCCCAGAGCCCAGAAGGCATGTTAACATTATTGATACTTACAACCAACATTCCAGGCTCAACTGCATTAACTTGTTTGTGCTACTAACAATAAGATTTATTTGTATTTCAATTTCAATTTTAAAGTTTAGAATTCCTTATTTATTTTTAATGAAATACCTATGACGTATGTAATTTGATCGTTTTGAAGTGCACTACACAATAGTTTACTGTTAGACCTTGATTTCACGTGCAGGTTTATCCATGGTTAACTTTAACTATAGTTAAGTTATCGATGATTAGCGTGTGAAATCCGCACTAACCATGGGTAAAAACGATGGTTAGTGCGAATTTCACAGGCTAATCATGGATAAACTAACTGTAGTTAAAGTTAACCATGGATAAACATGCACGTGAAATCAAGGTCTTACCAAACTAATCGTAAAATAAGTCTTGCTAACGCAAACCTTAGTGACGTAAGTATATGTAGAATTTATAAAAAAAACATTATTGGAAGAACGTACCTATTACTCAAGGAAATTAGCCGCGTTACTTTTCTGTTACAATGCAGATTATGACGATGTTAGCAGTATATTATACAGCAAAACAATGTAAGTCAAAAGAAAAATCTACAAGAACTAATGGCCAATTAAGTGCTTACTAGAGCCATAAATCTTGATTATCCTACAAAATGAAGCCAATAAGTAGAACATAAAACGCATGGAACAATTTCATTCTAGCATTATACATTTATAACCGACTTTGTCGTTCCCGTTTCTTGTACACAGTAGTTGTTGATGCTCACAATCAGTTATGCCCAAGAAAATTGTGGACCTAATTGTCCAATTAAGCAATTAATCTAAAACGATAGACATTAAACTTAAATGCTGCGACAGGTACAGTAGAGTTAGAGTAGCTCTACATGGTATTTGGTATGTTTTCGATGACTTTGATTTGATAGTTTATTTACTCAGCACTATACTCAGCAGTAGGGTTTGTGAGATTGGGATCAGGAAATTACTATAATTAGACTGCAATAATACATACATTCAGAAGGAGCTTATATTACTACTGCTAGGCCAGTACCAGTACCAACAATTTTCATTACTTATTTAAATGTCTGTAATTTTGATGTGTGTAGGCACAAAATCATAATTATAGGTAGGCTATAGACTATAGATACTTTAGAACTGCTAGAAAATCGGCTGAGGAAGACATGTTATTATTCGTAAAAGTAAATTGCTACCGGTACTCTAATGTGATTTCGATTGTGTAAAGTGTGCGGAAACTACAGGTCTATCTGGGTAAACGAATGTAATGTGATCTATACCAGAATAAAATTAATCATATGTATATGCTACCGTTGCGTTGGATTGATATTGATTTTTAGTCGGAACTACATACTGTGTAAATCTTTATTGCTGCTCCGTGTATGTATAGAGAATGTGCATAATGACTGAAATACATAAATTTCCTCACCATTGCAATGCATTACTAAGCTACATTTTCAAAAGGATCCTTAACACAGGATAAAAAAGTTGAGTGTTCTTATAAAAGGTTTGACATGATTTAATATCAGTACATCTTTTCCCATATTGTGAAAGTCAACACGGAAGTAAAGTCACTCTTCAGGATAATTTGAATAATGGACTGCTTTTGTCTTTGACAGCATTCGGAAAACATTCCCACCGTAAAGGAACATAAGTAAAGGAACAATCTTTCCAGGAACTAAAGGAAAACCTTAGTTTTATTTTAAGTGGTTCAAATTGCATATATGTGTCGAAGTCCAATAGGGCTTTTGTCCATGGTTGCTTTTGGACCAGCCCATGAGATCACCCATGTTTCAGTCCACAAGGGTAAACACAATCACGCTCACACACGTACACACTGAACAATGTTTTCTTAGTGTAAAGAGATTCCTTTAGTTTAGTTAACTCCTATGGGCGGGGATACAACCGAATCGGGAAGCAAAGGAAAAATTGGAGCGTGGGATGCGTTTGTAAGCGAGAGTGTGTGCACCCTTGTGGACTGAAAGTGGGTGATCTTATGGACTGGTTCATTAGCCACCACGCTTGCGGACCAGTCCACAGGCCTCAGGGACTAAAACCCTTGTGAGCTACCACATATACAAACCTTCACTTGGGATTGAATACGAAATTTAATAAGACAATTTTCTAGTGGAAATTCTTCCGGTTTTCAAAACCCAAACCGACTACTAAACAAATTGTTACAATATGCTATATATATATTGCTATTTGACGTCTTTGCCCCGAGATATTGCTATTTTGTAATCAATTTATTTACAGAGGTACCTAGGTACATTAGACGGTATGATAAAGGAGAAGTGCACCGTATTTTGTTAAATTGGTGGTTTCATCTTCGTGAGTTCGTGCTTCTGCCTCAATAGCGGTAATAATGTTGGCATTGAAATTTCCTTGTAGCATCCGCGGTCCATATGACGCTCCGTTGGCCTAAGGAACCTTGAAAGTTGAAACTGAATAATGAATACAAGCTAAACTTGGAGCTTTTGACGCAAAGAACCTGCTGGAAACGACACTTTGTCATTCATTATTACATTACAAGGATCATTTTTTACAGCCTTTCTGGTCTGATAACGCATAACTTTCTACTAATTCTCTATTATTTTCCTTCGCTTTCCGTATTCTCGCTCTCGGAGCTTGTATTTCAGAAAATACTACAATAGTAATAGTCAACCTGAGTTAAGTGAAGCCTTGAACTTTCGAAATGAAGGAACTGAAAAAGTTTCTTGAAAATTGGCAGTAAGGGGAAATAGAACTCTGGAAATCATCTGGTAGGAAATATTGTATATAGGTATATTTACGGACCCATCATCAGCTGTTTTCTTCATTTTGATTTACGACGTCAAAGATGTAATTTATTGTTTGGTGGAAGTGGAAGGAACCGCAAGCTGGAAGGGAGGAGACACCACTCCAGAATCACCAGGAATAAATGTGAATGAATAATTCATTTCAAAATACATGTGCGCTTATGTATACATATAGAATAAAAATTTTAACAGCTGCTCCTTCCCATACTATGTAATCTTTTCTCCGAAATTCTTACAAAATTTGAAACGTATGTTTCATGCACTTTAGCATGACATTGAATTAGAAATTTATGGCCGTCCACAATGAAAACAAAGGATGTCACCTACATTTTTCAAAAAAATTAAAGGCTCTTACTGGCTCCTCAGTAATAAATCTTAAGAAAACAATCCAACAAGTAAACAAGCATTTAACACCACATGTAATTTTTATAGCTATTTGTTGAACTATATGTCGACTTTTTTAATTATCTTTCTACCCTAACATTTTACGCCCATTTTTCTATAAAAATACAAATTGATTTTTCTTTAAGGTGCAAAATACTTCCTTCAAAAAATATTTTATATCATTGTAATTGTATTTCCGCCCTGCCAAATCCATTCACAAGGCTTACTATTCTATGTATGTATGTAGCAGGAACTGTTTCCGTATAATGAGCTTCATTTTATCTTTTTGTACCCAGCATCTTTCGCCGCTTTTTTTAAAGTACACCGCAGATGACTAAAAGGGTTCAAGGTTTTTATAACAAGATTCATTCTTGAATAAGCCACCTCAATATAGCTCACCCTTATTAGCTTCACTACTTCGAGTTTGGGAAATTCCGTTGTTTGCTTTTTGATACATCCATTGTGACATCTCTCTCCGCAGACCAAAACCAAAAGAATTACATGACAGGTACCTAGATCTGAATAAATTATATATGTATCTCAGGAAATGTGATTTAAGAAGAGATTTGGCTTGATATTTTGTATGTGGTTCAGATTTCTTTATGTGATACAAGCTTTTATTGAGCTAAAGTAAAAGTGTTTTTTAAATCGAAAAATAAACTTAGACAATATATTTCTTTTATCATTTTTATTTCACTATTAAGCTGCTCTTCCTTTCAAGATAGAGGATTCAAAATGTTACGGTGTAATACCTACTTACAGATGGTACCCCTTGGGAAAAAGGAAACTGCATTTCAATTTCGCGTATTGGGCTGTGATTTAATTCAACCTTCTTTATACTTTAAACATATGTATGTACCTACATTAGGACGATTCCCAACTTTATGCATGCTCTATGGATTTTACCTTAAGCCTTTAAGTGTTGCTATACATATGTTCTGGTAAAATATTCCATAATCCATAACTCCATTGTATAGAACTGTCAATGCTATTTGTTGAATTTTGCGTACAAAATATAGGTTAAAAGTTGGCTGAAATTTCCGTAGTTCTGAGAACCTATGGGATATTTTCATGTGGAAGGATGGATTACTTATGGAAACAATCTGTAATTTACTCTGCACTGTAGATGCACTGGCTTAGACACTTTATAGGCTACCATACATTATCCAGAACGCAGATGTTGTTCCGTGCCCGATGTATCATGGTTGTTGAATTTCAGATAGCGGATTAACAATGCTTTGGGGCACCCCAAGACTGTGCCAGTAGTGCCAGTACCGACACCGACTGAAGAGCTCGTAAATGCTTACTTTTTATAATAAAATAAGAATTTATTTCCTCGAGATTATACTGAACACCTTGCATGAGTAGATTACAAACTACACATGGGGCCGTCTGTACCCCCTGGAATGGAATGATAATAATACAGGCAACGAAATGGAAACGCGATCTACAAAACTACGATAAAGAAAGTCCATAATTGAGGTTATCAGAAACAAAGGCGTCGTTATGTCTCCATAATGGTGTCCCAAAGAGCGCTTTCATAGCATCATTGTGATCTACTGATCTATGTATATATGCATAAACTGGGACTGGCTCTAGGATTGCGTTTTAGTAACTAGAGCGAATGATTATGCTAAACCTACCAACTCAGTGAGTAATAATAATAGTATCACTGCCTCTATAATTTAGACAAATAACTATGCAGCTCACATCAGTGCTGATACAGTTTGAATGCGTGAAATTGATTTCTTAGATACATAGTGGTATATGTAGCATAAATAGTCATTGCCATCCTAAATGTAAGACATGCTATCTTTTACTAACCTTTTCGAAACGGTACTATTTCTAGTTTTATGTTTTTGAAACTGTTAATTTCTAAATTTGATCTTTTTGAAAGTCTTATCGTTAGTTTCTGGTTTTGAGTGCTTTTGAATATGTTAATTTCTTGTTTTACATGTGCATCTTTTTTAAATTGCTAATTCCTTGTTTTACATCTTTTTGAAAGGGCTAATTCCTTTTTTTGACCTTTCTGAAAGTGTTAATCTCTAATGTTGACTTTTTTGAAAGTCTTAGTTGCTTGTTTTGAGTGCTTTTGAAAATGTTATTTCTAGTTTTGACGATATTGAAAAGTAAATTTTTAGAAAAAAGTACTTTATTGTAAAGCATTGTTTCCATGGTTTCCGAGTTGCGAATAGGTTAAACACTCAATATTGGCAATGCAATGTTAGCTTGTTTACCTTTAAAATCCCTAAGCAGAAAACATTTGAAATAAAACAAATTAACACCTATGCGCTTTTTCTGAAGGGTCAACAGTATTGTATTCTATTTTTAAAATGTTGAAATAGGACAGCTTATAATACAGACGTACATTTATACACATATACGTACAGATGTAGATAGCCCGTTTGAAAAGTTGGGAAAATGTAAATAGCATTATTTAGACCTCGAACAACGTTAATGTAGGTAGTAGTTACACAATAGAAAGCACTGCTGGGATAAGCTAAAGCCAGAGCATTTGAGCTGTATTTAGTAATTTGTTTTTGTTTTGAATATTTTGAAGCTGGTGGATCTTCTTTAGCCCTTTATCGTCGTTCGACTTCATATTACCAGTATGCACATGCGATGTATGTAACAGTTGCCATTATGTAAGCCTAATTTCCAGAACGTACTAGTTCCGTTCCGCATTTCAATGCTCAATATCCGGCTCCTGTAAATGGACTATCTTCTTTCATTTTTATTTGGATGGGGTTTTGAGAAGAGCTTCGGAGAACATTAAGGGATTACCGAGTTGGAGAAGAAGGGCAATGAATGAATCCCCACAAGTTCGTTTCACTTAGCTTCTCTGCTGCCTGGCTGAGAATGACAGCCAAATGACAATCATAGGAGAAATAATAAGATGCTGTTGTGTGTCGGCGAGACGCAGTAGTGCCCCAAAATGTGCATCTTCTCAAACAGGAAGACCAAAGAAAAAAAACTGACAAGTGCTTTGGCAGTGTGTATAGTGATAATGCCCTATATATATGTATATACCTATATTAGGACGTGCATACTACTCTCTTTATGTATGCACGCGTCATCATCTCTACGCTTCCTTTTTCGTAATGATTTCTTTTTTCTTTCTTTCTTGTGAAACAGAGATTTCCTCCAATTCCAACTTGTCTCAACATTTCCTTTCCCGACCCAGCCCAAGAGCCCAAAAGAGGGACGAAGGGGGTAATATTCTCATTAGTGGTAGTACAAGTTGATGTATCGAGGTAGTACTTTTACTATAGCTTCTAGACCGTTCCTACTGTCTTCTGCCGTCGGAACGAGTGAGCCATGTCGTTAGTGCAAATGTGTAAAAGTTTACGAGATCCCTAAAATTCCCCAGAGCCTAAGTCACTAGTCTAACCTCCAAAGAAAAGGATGGAGGTATAGAGACTTTTCTAGAAAGTAATATCGAGCCACTATACATCAGCCCAGTGTTCATCCTTCCTTTGGTGGGGTCCTACAGACTATCATTAAGATCTATTTTTGTTGTCTTAGGTTATCGTTTTGTAATTGAGGATGGCGGCTGCTTTCAAGTGTTATAGCGTCAGCACTCATCCTTGGGGACTGGGAGAAAATTTCCCTGGATTTCTAAGAGGAAAAGGAAACTTTAATTTTAAACCAGGTTGAAATTTAATTAGATGTCAGACCCATGCCCTAGTAAATTAATGTTAGGGAGATTATGGGATGGAACCTACGCGCATATCTGGGAACGAATGGCAGAAACTAAAAAGAGTAGGGAATAAGAGCTCTTCTGGCCTAATTGTAATCTGTACAATTTATTGCAGTATTATGAGGTTAAAAAAAGTATGTCAAAGGTATACGCACTTCTTTTTAGAAAACGCCAGAAGATATTCGCTTATTTTAATTTCAGACACAAGTATGCAAGTTTCAAGTTTTTGTAATAATTGAAAACCTAAAAACTTGCAGTCATAACTATTAATTGGTAGGTAATTTGGATTTGGACAAGTACGCTCTTCGTACAAAAGATGATTGTAAACAAATATGAATCAGCGAATCAAAATCTTGGTAAAAAAAATATGAGCTATTGCCCTGAAATCAAAAACTTCAGTCGACCAATCCACCCCCAACCTTCAAAATTGTGTAGCATCTATGCATGGTCCAAACAAAATAGGAAGTAAAGAAGTTTTATAAGTTTAATACCCTTAAGTTTGTTTTGTCGTCCTTATTTGAACTTTGAGCTTCCAAGGCAAAGTAACTTGAAAACTGTAGATCGCATGGATTAATTAGGTACGTCATTAGTATAAGATTTCCCTTTGGTTCTGCCCGGATATTATTCAAAACCAGACACCCGAACTGCCATTATGCGGGAGCATCATCATATCTCATCCATTATAATAAAAATCACGCAGCGCTTTTTATGGTGTCCTGTCCGGGTAACCGTGTAAGTAAAGATTTATTCAACTCGCCTTATATTTTGCAACTTACTTTGACGGTAGTGTTTGTGCCTTAAACACATAGTGTTCAAACTTAATGGCCACAATACAAAAATCACTAGATAAGCAAAACTACAAATATTTGTTTACTTTATTTATCGGCCTTTCTCAAGCTTTTGATAGCATTACGCACAGCAATTTATGGAAAATACTTTGGGAAAAGGGAATTAGTAGCAAGTTTATTCAAACCATAATGCAATTATACACCGATGTGAAAACAAGGGCCAGAACCGAGTTCGGTAATACGGACTGGATAAAGGTACTAATCGGAGTTCTCCAGGGGGAAACGCTACCCCCCCACACTTTTTAACCTATACCTCGACAACCTGGTCGATAACTTAAACGAATGCGGAGCTTTAGGAATCAAAATGGCTGCAGTCAAAATATTAATTCTGCTCTACGCAGATGATATTGTGCTAATGGCACCCACCCCAGGGGAGCTGCAGAAGCAAATTAATATTGTAAAAGAATTTTTTGAGGTAAACAAGCTAAATGTAAATCTGGGAAAAAC
>JAQFZC010002134.1:0-24665 GCA_034695205.1 Dicyrtoma fusca | reverse complement strand
GGCTTTCGTGGTCGCAGCTCACTTCGGACCGTCTGTCTCGAAGGGCTGTCAAATCGTATCTGTCGTCTATCGTTCTTCTTAGCTTCCACTAGTGGCCATTTTACCACTATTTTCTTCTTATTTTTACAATATTTTTAATAATTTAATATTTTAACTATTATTTTATTATAGTTAGAAAACAATAGTAAATAGCCAAAATCCATAGCATCAAACCATACTCAAAATCTCCAACAACTGTCTTTGTAATTCCAAGTAACTATAATGTAGGTGTGCTTTAATTTACATTTGCATAACTAAATACCATTTCCTTTTCACCAAAATACAAAAACTGGTTTTATTTTGAAAAGGAATAACAAGAATACTTACAAAAAGTGATTCCGAGAATTCCAGGTTTCCTGAATCGATCCACCAGAAGTAAGTAAAAAGTGAAAGAATTAGGAGGCGAAATGGTTTTATGGCCAATTATGAATTTTACACAAGATCCTGGGCCAAGTTATAACTCCGTCTATTACCGAATACCCGCGTTTTTAAATTGAAAAATACATGATCAATTGGTTTATAATCTGGCATTTTTTATAGGAATAAAACGACTTTACGTATGCAGGATGACACACAGATTTGTGGGAAAAGTGATGACAAAAATTCAAGGATTCTCAGGACCATTCAGTAGAAGTAATGGGTTGATAAAGTTCAACTTGCTTTTATTATAAACGCATAGTTAAAAGTACAATAATATTATTTCCCTAATAGTATATAAAACAACATGTGTACTCAAACATCAACGTGTACTAAATTTAAGTTTAGATTATATCCAAGAAAATTGTTTCCGAATCTACTTAGGAATACTGTACACATTGAAACTGGTTCAAAAACTTGTTAATGACAATGGATGTCTGTACCAATAATTATTATTAGTAATGATTATTCTTAAATAAAGTTGTATTTGTTTTGCGCATTTATTCATTGAATGATCGGTGTTTTCGTGTTTGCAAAATACAACTTTGGATGTACACCAAATTTAAAATGCTATCACAAATAAGAACGCCATTCAAACGACTCCATTTGCAAAATCTTTGATAAAAAAAATTGAATGGGCTACATAATCAATTCTGCTTGTATGAATACGTGCAAAACATATTCGCTTTTCATACAGTAAGGTAGTATGGGGCCACATTTAAACGATTTCTGGCGACGGCAACGTAGAAAATAATCGCACATACATACATATACGCCTAGTGAGATTTGCTATTGCACCACCAAAATATTCAGGAGCCGGAGGATCCATCCCGCAAAATCACATTGCAGTATTTATGATCGCAGCGACAGTAAACAACTGGAGCAACCACATGATGCTACAGCATTTAAATCTACTTTGAATTAATAGAAAACACATTAAAGGGCAGTCATTTACACAATCTTTTATAATAAGTGTACGCAAATTCCACAATCCATTTTCGAGGATCCTTTGAATTCTGTGGATAAAAAGCAGATGATGAATGTTTATATAAAATAGTAGGCCTTATACGAGGGTCCAAATGATCTGCAAGGACACAAACAGTTAATAATAATTTAATTAATTGTATTAAATGTTACGGAAAAATAACGTTTTTAGATAATCACTGCTACTACTGCAAACTGAGGCCTAGTACATAGGTAATTAGGTTAGAACCCTTTTTGCTTTTTAAATTGTATAAACGCTTGATTGCAGCTTAGCACACTTACGATTAGGGCAGATAATGAATGTCAAACATCCCAGTATTCATAGTCATAGGATGAAGGCTTGGTCCAAAAACGAATACACCAGCTATTATTTTCTTATAAAATTGTTAGCTGGGAAATAGTGGAAAAGAAACGGACAAAATCCAGCAGCAAAATTAAAGTGACTTCTCTGGCGTACTATTTATCACAACAGCTCACTTTGTAATTCAAATTTTCAGCCAACTAAAACTAAAATTGAATGTACGTAATTATGTATTTGTGTACTAAAATTGTTTGCATACTTATTTTATACAGACGTTTTTCCACCAAGATGCAAGTTTGTAGAAAAAATGATACCAAAACTCCCATGTTTTGGTTTTGAGGGTCCAGGAGAAGTAATGAATTGATAAAAAGTGGAAGAATTAAGAAACCAGTCAAAATTTTGTTATAAAATGTAAACTGGGAAAAAACGGACAACAAATTAAAAAAGTCGAGCAGCAGAGTACAGGTGACTTGTTTGTCTAAGCCAGGATACAAAAGTGAAAATGCATGAATTTTATTGTGTGTAAACTGGGAAATAATCCACAAACAGAGAAAGAGCCGAGAAGCAGAATAAATGTGACTTTTGGCTGCAGAAGGATACAAAAGAGAAGTGAGAAATCTTCAGGACACAGCACTGGCATTCCAAGGACGAACCGAGGGATGCGCCCTTGAAGGGATGCTCTTTTGTTGTAATAAACTGACCTGCTCGATACCTTCAGGGGCTGTGCATAAGTAACATTAGCATTTTTTATATCCCAAGGTAGCATTTTTAAAGTAACATTATTGGCTTGAATAGAGGCTCCAACTCACCCTCTACCCTTCTCTTTTAAAATGTCGATTTTCGATTTTGAACAACCCCAAAGAAGTTTCAAAGGCCTACAGATACATGGGCCTTAGGGAGCTTGCATAAATGGCATTATTTAAAATTTTACGAATCGTACTCAAAAACAACTCTGGTCTTGTTTCATTATCAGTGCTTTTATTATAAACAAAAGTTTGAAACGTGTTTAACGACAGTACAGGATAATGACAGTGGCTGTCTGTAATAATAATTATTATTATTAGTAGTTAATATTTATAAATAAAGTTATACATAACTGTGGACGCGTTTATTTATTAAATGACATGGTTTTCGTGTTCCCAAATACAATGTTTGCAGTACAACGAATGTAAACGCTGACGAAAATAAAAACGATAAGAAACTCTATTAGCAAAATATGACCGGGCTTAAAAAATAGCACTTTTCGCACGACGTGTGCATGATATATATATATATATAATTATGTGTATATATATACATGAGGCAGCGACAGTCGTGTAAAAGAAGGATTTCTGTTTAACTGTCCATAAAATGAATTTTAAGTAATGTTTTGCTGAAATTGGTATATGTACATATAGCTGGTTACTGCCAGTCATAGTATATGACCTATATTCTTGTCAAGAATGAAATTATGGCATTACATTTTAACATGGGTAATTACTAATTATAAATTCAAAACTGTTGCAGCTATATCAACTATTATAGCTGTGCAATCCAAATTTTGCAATTAATTACCGTTAAAATACAGTACAAATTAAAACACAGTTTTTTACAGAGACTCGCAGCCAAGGTCTAAGCAAGTGGCAAAAATGATTGTCCAGGATTTCTTAAATTTTGTGGATGAAAAACAGATAATCGCTGGTGGTATAAAATATCGCGCTCTGTACCAGGCGAGGGTCCAAAGTCCAAATGTTCTACAAGATAACAAAAAATAAATAATAAAATTTTATTAGTTGTCTTGAGTGCTAAATTAAAATAGTTTATATAGACAGTCACTGCTACTATAAAGGACAATTATATTCTAACAAGTGAAAATGAAAGAATGTTTATTAGGCAATGAGAAAATGTTTCTTTTTTAAAATGAATAAAAGAAATTACTTACAACAGGTGGCCTAGTTTTGTAATGAAAATTACGTCCAAGATTCCAGATTTCATGGGTCCAGCACAAGTAACGAGTTGATAAAGTAAGAGAATTAAGAAACCAGTCACAGTTTGATTATAAAATGTAAACTGGGAAATAATGGACAAAAATACAGAAAAAGTCGAGAAAAAATATAAATTCGACTGCTTTGACTGCAGAAGGATACAAAAGTGAGAGTTCTAAAGGACATTAGCACTGCACTGGCACTTTAGGGACGAACAAAAGAAACGCGTCAAGGATGCTTGAAGGACTTACTTTTTGTTTATAACTGCCCTGCCCTATTCCTTTAGGGACTGTGCATAAATGACGTTAGTATGTTTTATTTGGTAAGATTATATTTTTACCACCAGCATGATTAGAGGGTTAAACTCATTCACGGCCCCCATTCTTTTAAAACGTCAGTTGTGCACAACCCCTAATAAGTTACTATGGTGCGTTAGCCTTGGCCTTTAGGAGCTTTCATAAATTACGTTAGTCAACTTTTAGCCCAGTCTCCCTCCAACTATTTCTACAATGCAGTGTATATACCGTATATGACCGATTAGTTTCCAGGGCTCAAATAGTTTCCGGGGCTCAAATAGTTTCCAAGGTTTAGATACGTTGTCCCGTTGTAAGCCGTTCCGGGTACGGGGCTTGAACTTTTAATTAGTTTCCGGGGAAACTATTCGGTCGTATGCGGTACATAATACAAGTTATTAGATTTTTCCAATGCTAAGGCACGTATTTCCATTTTTAATATTTGACCCCTAAATAATGAGTTTTCTGAATTAGCCCCCCTTCCTCAGTCACAACAAGTTTCTACAAATATTCCTGCCTGTAATAGCTTCTAAACGGAATTTTGATTAATCGTATCCACAAGCTCAGCAGTGTTCATTTCCTTATGATGATTAACCTTTTCTAAACGTTAATATTTCTACTTTTACATCTTTTTGAAAAAGAAAATTTCTTTTTTTTATCTCTTTCGAAAGCGTTATTTACTAGTTTTGGCCTTTTTCTAAATAGTGATTTTAGGTTTTGGCCTGGTAGAAAGTGTTAGTTACTAATTTTGCGTATTTTTGAAAATAGTAATTTCTTGTTTTGATCTTTTTGAAAGTAACTTTTTAGTAGTATTGAACTGTTTTAAAATGGTAATTTCTACTTTTGACGTTTATGAAAGTGTTAGTTTGTAAATTTTAGACTAAACGCTTTTGTTCAGTACTCCTTCCATGGTTTTCCAGTTCCGAATGGGTTAAAGATATGAACGATAAAAATAATTCCAGTAAACATTATTACACATATTTGCTACAATAATATATTTGGAAAGGCCGCAGTAACTTGTCTGTATGTAAATGGGTTTAGTAGCAAAAGTTTTGTACAAAAGGTTATACTCTGTTTCCAAGTTTTCAAAAATTTGTAGAACTCGAATGTAAACTATATAGCCTAAATAAAAGCCATTTTCAATGTTTCTCATGTAGTATCAATTACTTTTATTATAAACCCAGTATAGTATCTACATAACAAAATAACCAATGTAGACTAGGACAAATTTTCACTGTGCTTCAATTATACAATATTATAAAGTTTAACAATCACTCACAGAGTTAAAGTCGTACTTTAAAAAAAAGTATATATCACAATAGTTTTCAAATGGTAACTGCAACTTACTTGAGTTAATGCCCACTAGTTCCCTTCAGGAATTGGAAAAGTTACAGCAGGAACATTATGATCCTGCTGTCTTTAAAAATAACGGCTCAACAGAAAGATTAAAGTGGAAGACATTAGTGCTAATCTTGTTATAATATTAACACTAGTACAAACACCTAACTAGGAATAATATTTTTAAAAAAATTAAAATAAGAGCACCTGGATTGGTGTGACTCTGACTCTATTGTTTTGTCATTTGTTACATAACAGTCTATTATACTTCCATTTAACAACAAATCAACTTTGACTTCAAAATCATAGGACAGTTGTGCATTTTTTGTACTACACGCAAAAGCTAAAAGAGGAACGACCGATTATCTGGAATGAAATGTCCAACTGGTTTATTAGTCAGTGGTGAATTAAAAGTAGATTAAGAGCATAAAATACACCAAAAAATCTCATGTCCCCCTTGTAATGACAGTTCAATTGGAAAAACGCATATGCTGCTAGTCTAACAAATCGGCTTCTACATCTGGATGGTCTAGAATGGAATTTTCGTGGGGATGTTATAGACTAAGTTTCAGCGTTTCCTGTAGAGTTTAGTTGGCCATACGCAAATTTCGACGGATATAAGGTTTAAGTTGACAGATGTTTACGAATTGACGACCTCAGATAATAGCCGTCCTCGCCTTCGGACTTCGACTCGGTAGGTATTATTAAACAGCTTTCCGTCAATATCCACTGGACCTTTAAAAGCCATTGTTAGTTTTTTAGAAATTCCTTTTCGTTGGTGACAGATGATATTTTAGTAAAATAGGATCTTTAACTTCAAAAGGTACTCACCGTTGGAAGCATTCCATCCTTACAATAAACTTAAGATCAGTTGCGACAGATAATGACAGGTAATTATTGGAAGATATTTTGTACACACGAAGTCGAACTCGTACGCTTCTGAGCCCATTTTCTTGTAATGAAGGACTTCCTGCAAAACAATACAATACAAATTATTGTTTTGAATATATTTTTAGTTTTATACTCAAGTGTTTGTTTATTTATGGGAAAATTAAGTTGTATGAATTCTGAGTGTAAATGGTCCAACTGGTAGCAATAGTTTAGCGAAATAATTATTACACATTTTGTAAGTCGACTACTAAACCGTTAATTAAGGATTTACATTAGAATGGTTTACCTACCTAGGTACATTTAGAGGAAACTAAAGTTGCGTCAGAATGATTTCAAAACTGTAAATTATTCATTTAAGGACATCGCCCTTTAATTCAATTCAGCGGGATTGGCCAGCCTTCAAAGGAACATTATGATCCTAGCATTAAAAACGGGAGTCCATAAGAGAGACTGAAGAAAGATATCAGTGCTGATTTTGTTAGAAAGTTCTGGAAATGACAAGAAAATGATTAGGAATTAATTTTTAAATTCTTTTAAAAATAGTAACCACTTTCATTCCTGTAGCTGTTACTCCTTTGCCACACCAATATACTATTTACAAATTACTATTTGTATTTAATTTTCTTCACATTTCTGCAAGCTGGATACGTACAAGCACTTTTCTAAAACATAAAAACCGATATTCATACTTTTCAATGTATGAATATCGGGAAATTCTGCTGTGTAAATGTAGTATTTATCTTTTTCATAATAAGTAGTAAGTAGAGATTAACACAAATGCAATTCACCCTTTATAGAACTGTAAAAAGGATGATTATGTACTTTTCGAAATCAGTAAATCAACAATCAACAATTTAAATATTTCAAGCTGTTATAAGGTGGTGTCTATTGCTCCCTTAAAAATTTTAAACTAGTATTTATACGATTTTATAAAATAGTAAGACTGCATTCTCCTTTTTTTCAAAAACAAGGTAAATGTTACTACATTCAAATTAAGTAATCAAACTTTGACTAATTCCTAATTTTTGAGACTTATGTTACTTATGTAGGTACATTACTTTTTCATTTACGTTAAGTACGCTGGACTTGTGTCGCATGATTTTAAGAATATTAATTATTTAGGTACTTACTTGCTCGTCGAATTATTTAATTTGGTAGTATTTTGGCCAGCTACTACAGGATATGAATACGAATAGATGCCAATCTGTCTACCGAAACTGGGCCCATTTTACAAAGAAAGAAGCCAGTGCTACTTTTACTATAAAAATAACACTGGAAAATGTTAAAAAAGCAAATAATTGTAAAAATGTACAACAAAATTAACTAGAAACTAACTAAAAACTAAAAACTAAAAACTAAAACCAATGTGAGAGCATGAGTTGCTTTGACTGTGACCGCCTTGCCTCAGTACTATAGAGTGAAACGACGGGTGTGAAAAATCTATGGTAGTACTTACTAGTACCTCTACTTTGTAAATCGATGCGTCCGATGAAAAAAAATAATTTTTAATTAGCTCTTGTGATTAAATTAAACCTTTAAACTAAAAATATTTACCACATTTAAATCATAATAACCTATGTACATTGAAAAATGCTATGTACCGTATACTGAGTCTCACGACTATTACAATATTGTGTAACAGTGACTCAATAAAGTTTTTATATAGATACCGTATTATTGGACAATTCAAAACAACTTTATTATTACTGATTAAATTAAAGAACTTCCACTCAATTAAATGTAACTTTGTCGAAAAGAATTTATTTCCAGAGTAAATAGTACTAAAATCCTATTTTTTCCAATTCTCAAAGTATAAAAATGTGAATATTTTACACTTTTTACTGCAATTATTATTGGATCGTGTTTCTACAGTATTCGGACTCAAGTTGAGCTCAAAAATAAATAATTCGTATTCCTTTAATATCCAATGTGTGAAGGTAAAAGTGCTGCTGTTTTGTGTATATCTAACTTATTAGATATTTTTTCAGCCATATTCTTTCTAAACAGTATTTTCATAGTATCTGCAATTGGCAAGGAAGATTTTTTAGAAATTAAAAAATAATTATGGAAGAAGGAGAGTTTGAAATGGTTATGGAGAGATTACTACGCAGATCTACAGCAATGCTGAAATATTTCACGAATTTGTTTCACTTCGCATTTTGAATAATCTGCCAAAACGAGGTATGGGAAATTACTCGGACGACGACGAATAGTGGCAGCGAGAATATTTTCACCGTCATTTGAACAATGACCATTTTCTAGAGAGAATTTCCTCGTCGTGGGCTAGGAAATTATGAAGATGAAGAAATTGAACGAGAGATCTTTGTACGATTGTACAATTTGTTCCTTTTATCATTACTGGAGCCAGTAACGCCTTTTGCAGATCAGGTATTCCCGCTGCGAATCTACACAGAAAAAGCAAATTCGCTCAATTGTAAATAAATCCAAACGCACCACAACGTTTTGACATACTTTTTTCAAAAATACTCAAAATGACATTTTTAAGGTTTTCAGTAAAAGGTTGCAGTAAAACCACTTTTAAGCTTTAATCAAAACAGTGAAGGTTCCATAATAAATGGCATTTACGCATTTAGTAAGCAAACTACTAATTATAACTGTTTACATTATTAGAATCCCACTAGTCAACGCTGAAGTTACGTCAGAATACTTTCTTTGTAAATCATTCACTTACGTTCTCACCCTTTAATTCAATTCAGTAGTGGTAATGGCAAGCTATCAATGGAACATTATGATCCTGGCTTTCAAAACGGTGGTCCTCAAGAGAGACCGAAGGAAGGCACCAGTGTTAATTTTGTTATAATCGTAGCACTAGAAAAGCAAAGGAAATGATTAGGAATTAATTAAAATATTATTATAGTATTTAACTTTATGTCAGTCCGCTTGCTGCTAAAAAGAACTTTAAAAAAAATAGGTGCAACTCCCCCTTTAACCTTTTTGAATTGACAAACCTGGTATTTACGTTTTTAAAAATAGTTAAATCAACTATCTTTTCCAAAAAGTGTTCAATTGCAGGTGCTGGCTGTCCTTAAAATTGCGGCCTATAGAAAGGCGAAAGGGTAGAAACGCGTGCTATTCTTATTATAAAATTAGCACTGGGCAAATGTCAAAGCAAGATAAATTAAAAAGAGAGAATACTTGAGAGTTGCTGTGAGAGTGGATGCTTTGCCACCGCAGAAGGAAGTGAATGCGAGGGATTTTACTTTTATACCAGGCAGAACAACATGCTATGTACCGTAAAGACCCAAATAGTGCCCCCGGGCACTATTTTAAACTTCAAGCTAAGAGGCCCCGGGCACAGTTAGAGACCCGGGCACAAATAGGGACCCGTCCCGGACATTATATAGGGAGGGCACTAAAGTTCGCGCTAAGACACCGGGCACAATTAGATACCCGTGCACTATTAGCTTTTAGTTTAGTTTTTTTAGTTAAGAGCTTTTGTAACGAGAATCCACGTAGTATGTGCGAGTTTCTTCTGCACAAAAGTGGAAAGAGTGTTTCTTCAAAAGCGATACGTCTTCTAGCTTCAATACCCTGAACAAAATATAATAACAATGACTCTCATAATGGATTAGAACTGAAACTATTTTAAGCATTTTGGATGAAGAAGCAACGCGTACACTCTACCAACTACCTCATCAAAGTGAGTCCTATTTCGTCATATAGTCGTCACAAATATTTTAGTTTTGGCTAGACAGTAAAAATGTAGTCTATGCTGGAGACGTAGTTTTGTAATACTGTGGACCGTGGGAAAGGAAAATGTGGTAGTAACTGTTATCATTTTCTTAACCGTACGATAGCTCATACTTACACTGCACATCAATGTTGTTTGGTTCGACTGAACTAACAAAAACTCATGATTGGATTTTTATTTCGATTTATTTTCATTTTGTCCTTTGCTTTTGAGACATGAAATTTTTAGTTTTTTACATTTTTATCTGTGGGACCGTCTGTGTCCCAAGCTGCGATGAGTGTGTCCGACAGGGAAAAGTTTACGGAATCTATCCTGAAGGAAGATATTTTTGCAAGAAAAACGAACTCTTACTCTTACATGGTATCAAAGCTCGGACCGTGACGTCAACAAAGGCGGGTTGTATTTTAATCTCCCGTCGAATAAACCAACATTCTGGTAGGCATTATTTGGTAATGCATTGATTAGGACATTTTTGAACTCTGGAAGTGTTCCTTTTACTATGGTCTGTTATTGAAAGAGTGTATTATATAAAATATTCAAATCGGAAGTTATAACAGCCATATTATTTATATTGGACTGAAACAAGAAAGTTAAATAAACTACTTTTTTTAATTTTATCACTGTAATATTGAAATATAAATATAATCGTTACTTATTTTGGCCTTATACTGCTCAAAAGCATGTAAATTCGGCACATTGTACAAACAATTAAGCAAAAATTATTATGTCTATGAATGCATGTGTACTTTTATTTCTTAAAGTGCTTGCCTGTTTTCTATTACTTGCCTAATTATAGAAAAAATATCAAATATCGCTGTAAAAATGATGTATAATTTAAATTTAAAATTTTAGCATACGCTGGAAATTACTTGACGATATTAGTGTAGCATTGTTTTTTTATTCCTCCTCTCTATTTTATAATATTGTTTTTTATTTTTAGGGACGACGAAGGCTGCTACCACATTGTCAGATTCAACAAAATATTTGTCTACCACAGATGATATTCTTTCCAATAATATATTTGAGAGCAATCCATCCACAGCACCGGCGTTTGACCGTTCGTTTGAACGGATTACGATGAAGTCAATCAATAGAGTTCAAAGTGAGACAGATGTGCGTATTAGATTTCCTCAAAATGAAATTTTTGTCAAACCTAGTTCCACAAAACTTTTAATTGCAGATGAATCCAAGCGTTGCAGTTGTTTTAGCTCGAACCAAAATAATATAATATCTCGACCAAGTTTTATCATTATTATAGCTTCTCTGTTCTTATGTGGCATTTAAATAGAAAATATTGTTAAATAAACAGATTATGACTGGAGACTAGACAAAAAAGAATATTGCGTAGCAGATGTACTTTCCTGCCCTTCAATTTAGTATATACAGTGGCAGCGGCAATTTACCTCTGCAGCGCTACCCTCCCCTCATTGTGGTCCATTAGAAAGACCGAAGGGACGACAGAAGTTCTATGTGAACTTAGTGCTAAAAATACAAAAAAATAATTAATAATTGATTTTTAAACTAGTAAACCGAATGAACACAGTAATTTCTGTGACTGCTAATTCTTTGCCACAGGAATTGAAAAACAAAGGAGAGATGAAAATACTGGGCATCTTTCAGTAACTTATAACAAATTAAGTAGCTAAACCTATTGCTAGATTTAAGTCTTTAAGTCTTTTTAAGTTTAGAAAAGTAATTTCAAGAAATAAAGATAAATGCTTCTTACAATAGCAAAAGCAATTTTGCAGTTGTACTTTTAGTCGTTGGTAAAAACTAAACCGTAATCATGTAGACATTAATTTTATTCCAAGTTTCAAAACGAGTTTACTGAAAATGCAAGCTAATAATAGTGGCTACAGTTTGTAATAGTAATTAGTATTATTATAACATACATAACAAAACTTCTTCAAAACGACACTTCTTGTGACGAGTGTTCTTTATTAATAAACAATAATTCAATTTTATGAACACTTCATTTTAGTATCCAAAGATCATTTTATTAAACTGATCATGAAAGTATTAGAAATACGCATAAACTGGAGTAAACGAAGCACACATGTACAATTACGTCCTTAGACAGTTCCGACTTTGGAGTTGGCCCGAAAATTAATCTAGACGAGCATCGACTAGTGCATCGAATTGAAGATAAAGGATCTTTTGTTTTCTGCGTGATTGGAATAGCCACGTACCGCATGATTTTCAGTAAAACTTGCACTACTTGCCTTTAGAATTCTTTTGAGTCTGATCGTTTATTTCTTTCTCCCTTTAACCATAATACTACAACAAGGTTTTAGAATAACTCGAAATATAGCACAGGTCTAAGACTAAGACCCATTGCATACTAGGCCCGCGAAATCGGTCTCTGACGACTATATAAAAAGTATAGTTATAATATATGAGTCAACGACAGTCGAGAAAAATAAGTATTTACGTTCAAGTGTATTGAAATGTTCATTAGGATTTTTGCCAATGCTCATTCTCTCTCATTCACAGACAATAACACCAAGAATTATTTTGATATAATTGCCATATCTATAACTGAATACTATCTCTCATAGTAAATGACCATCACCATCTGTATGGTCCGGAATGTAATAATGCCATTCTAATCAAACGTATATGTAACTTATGTATATTTATAAATTCTACAATGTTGCAAATGTCAACTATTATAGTTTTGAAATCATCGTTTTACAATTAATTACTGCTTAGATATAGTACAAATTAAAACGCAGGTCTTTACAGAAACTAAAAGGCCAGCATAATAAGTTTAGGCAAGTTGCGCAAATTATTTTCGACGTTCACTAGAATTCTCTGAATGAAAAGCAGAAGATTGCGCTCTGTACACCGGTCCAAATTTTCTACAAGAAAGAAACAAGAATTAAACTTTTACAATTAAGTAGGAGCTTCTGGCTAATTGATTAAACTTTCACTGTTTTTACTTTTAAAATAAAATTAAAGCTTGTACTAACCGTTTAGCAAACTTGGAGTAGAATAATGGTTGTCATAAAACCCAGTTTTTCTGGCTCCGGCGTTGCATGAAGCTACCGCTGGTATCAGAAGTAAAAGACCAGCTACTATGTAATGTATTTTGTTAGAAAATTGTTAGCCAGGAAATAACGGGGGAGAAACAGAAAAATCCAACAGCAAAAGAAAGGCGACTTTTCTAGCGTAATGCACGTCCGTACACTCCTTACAAAATCAGCCCAAGATTCTGTACAAGTCTATAATGCAAAAGTTTCAATAAGTGATAGTTTCACAGTTATAATCATAATAACTGTTTTTGTATTCTAAAAAGTACAACTAAAAATACAATTATGGGATGGGAATTGAGAATTACAAATGGGAAAATTTTTAAAATAAAAAAAAACAATTTACTTACGAAGGTGACAAACAGGTTTGTAGAAAAAGTGATGTCTAAAATTCCAGGTTTCGAAGGTGGACCCAGCAGAAGTAATGAGTTGATAAAAAGTGAAATAAATAAGAAAACAGCCACAATTTTATTATAAACTGTAAACTGGGAAATAATCCACAAAAAGAGAAGGAGGCGAGAAGCAGAATGAGAGAAGAAATGTGACTTCTGGCTGTTGAATGATACAAAAGTGAGAAATCTTCAGGACAAAGCACTGGCATTCCAAGGACGAACCGAGGGATGCGCCCTTGAAGGGATGATTTTTTGTAATTGACCTGCTCTACTTACCTTTAGGGGCTGCTTGGGGAGCTCGCGTAAATAGCGGTATTTAAAATTTTATGAATCGTACACGAAAATAACTTCACTCGTGTTTCACCATCAGTGAAACTTATTGCTTTTATTATAAACAAAAGTTTAAAACGTGTTTTACGACAATACAAGATAATGACAGTGGTTATCTTTTCTGTAATAACAATAATTATTATTATTAACATTATTCTTAAATAAAGTTATACCTATATAACTGTGCACGCATTTATTTATTAAATGACTTGATTTTTGTGTTCAGAAACACAATGTTTGAAATACAACGAATGTAAACACTGAGGAAAATAAAAATGTTAATGCAGCAACTCTATTTGCGAAATATGACGCCGCTTAAAAAATGGGACATAGGCATCTCATGCTGTATGTAGGTATTGAATATATATATGTATAAAGTATATATATATGTGGCAGCAACAGTCGCTTGAAAGAAGGATTTCCATTGTCCATATAATGAATTTTAAATTAATTGTTTTGCTGTAATTATTTTGTGTATAACTGGTTACTCTCAGTCATGGTATGACCAATTGTCTTTTCAAGAATGAAATGACATTACAATCTAACATGGGTAATTACTAATTAATAATTCAACACTATTACAGATATAAACTATTATAGTTATACAATCCTCGTTTGAGAGTGCAATTAATTACCGCTAAAATACAACACGCAGTTCTTTACAGAGGCTCGCAGCTACATAAGGTCTCAACAAGTGGCAAAAATAATTGGCCAGGTTGGCTTAAATTTTGAGGCTGAAAAACAGATAATGGTGGGGGGCAGAAAATAGCGCGCTCTGTACCAGGCGAGGGTCCAACTGTTCTACAAGAATGCAAAAAAAAATAAAATCTCAGTGTTATAAGTGTTAAATTAAAATTGTTCAGTCACTGCTGCTTTAACTTATAAACTACATTTATATCCTAACAAGTGAAAATGAAAATATGTTTATTTGGCAATAGAAAAATGTTTCTTTTTTAAAATGAATAAAAGAATTTATAGGTACTTACAATAGATGACCTACTTTTGTAAAAACAAATTACGCCCGCCTAAGATTCCAGATTTCGTGGGTCCAGCGGGTGACGAGTTGATAAAGTAAAAGAATTAAGAAACCAGTCACAATTTGATTATAAAATGTAAACTGGGAAATAATGGACAAAAATATAGAAAAAGCAGAGAAAGAATATAAAGGCGACTGCTCTGACTGCAGAAGGATACAAAAGTGAGAGTTCCAAAGGACGCAGCACTGCACTGGCACTTCAAAGACGAGCCAAAGGAACACGTTAAGGACGCGCGAAGGGCTTAAGTTTTATTTATAACTGACCTGCCGTGCCCTATATACCGTTAGGAGCGGTGCATAAATAACGTTTGTCTTTGATGTGGTTACTTGGTAAGATTGTATTGTTACCACCAGCTTGACTACTGGGTAAACTCACTCACGGTCCCCGTTCTTTTTAAGCATCAGTTGTGCACAGCCCCTTAGAAGTTCCTGTGGTGCGTAAGCCTCGGCCTGTAGGAGCTTGGGAAAATGGGCTTGGTGGCTGTAAAGGAATGATTGCTCCTCTTTGACCTGGCTTTTGAAAGCAAAGAGCGGAGTTCATTTAGACGAGTGTACGACCTTTAGCGTTTGCGTTCCAAAGTCCAGGAATGTTCGATGAAGGGGTCGAAGGAGAGCGAGGGTGTGAACGTGGCTTTGGGGTCTAATTCTAAAATTTTCCAGCCGGCATTACTTCTGTGACATACTGTTTTTATAAATAATGCATACCTATGTGCATTTAAATTGAATGCGTGTGAAAATCATTCAGTGAAATCAATGAAAATGCTTTTGCTTGGAAACAATTTGTGAACACTCTATCTCCATTAGTAATTCGATGATGCTAACTAAATCGCCTGTGTAGGATTTTCGCGAAATGACCTTTACAATATAGTGTGACAGAAAGAAGGGTAAAAAGTTTCTGCCATTTTTATTTACAAGCATGCACAAACTAATTCAAATAGATTTGATTTTGGAAAATCTTATCTTGTAAGTTAAAAGTATATCGTGTTGCAGTTCAATTCAATAATACTTTGTAGCAATGGATCTGCCTATTTTGAGTTGCCACGGAACGAATAGAGGCTATTTTGGCAGGTACGATCTGAAGTAGCGGAAAGTAATTATTTTACAGCGGTTTAAATAGATCAAAATAAATGTTTTTCACAGAGAACTAACGTAATTTGTAGATCCGTTTAATAAATTAAAAATTTTAATCATTCTACCAAAAATAATACGGCTGCCATCAGAAAATACTTTGACTCATATAAGAGATAAATAAATATACGAATTGCCTCTCAATGATTATTACGTTTTGCCAATATGATTTAAAAATAATGAAAATGCTAAAGTTAGTTTAAGAAATCTATTAAAAACGTACTTTTTAATACTTTTGTCACATTGAGACGGATTTCTTTTATAAATGGTTTCATTTTATCTACGGATTTGCACCAGCAACGGTTTTGCCCCATATTACGATTTTGCCCCGTCTTGCAGTAATTAAATATTTTGTATTATGTTGCAGATGCAAAGCTATTCATTTACTATATTTTTTATAATCAAATCTGGAATCATGCGATTATAGCACTCGTCTTGTTTTACTTTAATTAATAGGTTAATAAAAACACTTCGTCACTCTAAAATTCTTAAATACTAGTATTTACACTTTACGAAAATGGTGAGTCTGCTACTAAAAAATTGTAACGCAGAAAACTCGGGTTTAAAGTTGTTCAATGTCACAATATATCTACATATTGCCTTGTATATACATAATAAATAAAGATTATTAGATTTTTCCAATGCTAAGGCATGTATCACCATTTTTTAAATATATCAATCAATAATGCTACTCTTTTTTATAATAGTCAAGTCAGAATTTACATTGTTCAAAAAGCAATCCAATATTTTTATAAGTTTTCAAAATATTTGAACACCTTCTTAGCATTTGTACTTTTTCTTAGTAAGTTAGTTAGTCCCCTATCTGCATTTAATAAACGCTGGATATGCATTACAATTGGTTTAACCTATTCGCAACTGGCAAACCTTTTAAAGAATGCTTTACAAAAGTGTTTATTTCTATAAATTACCTTTTTCAAAACGCTCAAAACTAGTAAATAACACATTTTCAAAAGGATCTAACAAAGTTAATAACACTTTTTCAAAACGGTCAAAACAAAACTAGGAAATAACGTTTTTTCAAAAAGGTCAATTACTAGTAAATAAAACTTTTTCAAAACGGTCAAAACTAGTAAATACCACTTTTTTAAAACTTTCAAAACTAGGAAATAACACTTTTAGGTCAGAAAACTAGAACTTACAGTTTTCAAATGGTCAAAACTACAAATTCCCCTTTTTCAAAAAGATTCAAAACTAAGTAACCGTTTCGAAAAGGTTATATTTATTTAATTACTTACGTGTTTGAGTATTAACTTAGCACTACGAGAGTCACTATGGAGGAACCTTGTGAACTTGTTTCTTGAAATTATGAACCACTTTAAAGGCTTAAAAATGATGACGGTGTCTTACACACCGTCATCAGTTTTGTTATAAAATTAGCACTAGGATATAGCAGAAAATAATTCAGAAGAATAGTTGAAATAAATACAGTCAAAACGTTTCAAAAACGCGCAGTCACAGTCCTTGCAGCTCTCTGGGCTATAACTGCTGTATACGATCAGGAGACATCGAGTGTGAGTTTAAACTATTGTCTGGCCCTCTCCATGTTTCTAGAATAATGGGCAAGGCATACATGGCATGCCTAATTATTTATTTCGGCACACGCAAAATTTTATTTTGCGTGGGTTTCTATGCATTGCTAGTCTATAGTAAGTAAGCTTTTATCAAAAATGCTCTGGGAAAACAATTTCCATGCCACAGTCATTATGACTTGTTTTTATTGTAAACGCAGTAACGGAACTTTTTGTTTAAATTACATTGTCTGCTTTCAACTATATTTTACTTATTTACTATAATACTACTCTGGTATACATATTTTAGCATATAGGTATTTTAACATACACAATCTGCAAATAATGCATACATGTTAAGTACTAGGAAATAAACAGTTTCACTTATTGATATTTAGGTATTACTGGCGCTCGGTGGTCGAGGAAACGGTATCTTCACAGGTATTGTTAGATTTCATAAAATGTAACACATACAGGTGTATAAAAGTAGTAAAGTAAACGTATCGGAAAGAATGTGGAACTAGCAGTAAAATTTAAAGAATGTAGTGTAACATACATATTTTACATGTTAATTTTAATCAACTTTTAACGTAAGGTTATTACACATTTTAGCGTACATTTGGAAGGATAATTTTAGCATACACTTTAGCGCCATATATGTTAACTTTAACGAGCAAATTTCATGAGTTATAGGTACTCACTTCAGAACAATACGTACATTTGTAAGATGGAAATAGCTTTTTGTCACTCCGTGTTGGAGTAGATACTGAACCTAAACTGAGATGTACATAGTAAATTTAGTAAATTCAATTTATAAAACATAGACCATCCTGATTGCCTCCAGAAATGGAAGGTAACCAAAGGAGAAGTCATGATTAAAGCTTAAGAAAAACCGTCCCACTTAGAACCTTCATGGAATCGAGTTAAGGGATACGTGTCATCGTATTTACATAATTACTGTGGACAGCCGGACGCTTAGAGTGAGAGCGGGGGAGAATCAAGAGAGTGGCAACATAAAATCGTCTAGTGCCAGGTGGGTACTGGACGATAGGCCCTCTTGCATTTTGTACCTACGCGTTCACCCTTTGGGCCGGTTGGCGACAGAAAATCCAGATTGGTAGGCAGACTAAATCAGGGTCCCAAAGTCAAAATTAACAAAGGAATAAAAGTATATTAAAAGAATACAGCACAACAATCGAGTCAGTCTTGAAGTGTACTTAGACTGAGCGGGGTCCTAATTGAATCTGTTGATCAATTCGTGGAGTTGTTAGTATTACGAAATAAAGTAATCACAGAGAATTAAGTTACGTGGCCTGTGTGCCTTTGATACCCATTCCTTTAGTAGAGGAATCAATCAAACTGTGGATAGACAAACATTAAAAGGAAACTAATATTACCAAATTGAGTTCTAAATTGAAGATAAATAAAGTTACTCGCTTCTATAAATAAATGTAAATCCGACGGCAGTAGAGTGCTCATTTATCACCCTGCATCTTGAGAAAGTGCATTGACATTATTATCTCTTCGACAAATACTTTCTACATTGACCAGACCCGTGGCTAACGGCAGCCACACACCGTGAGGAGAGCTACGCCGGTCTGTTCTGGAGAGAAGTCTGCTGAGGGAATCAACCTGTGAGAGCAGGACGGTGAGTACGGACCCAACCGTGGACCTAGCGAACGATTTAAGGATTGGTTTCCTATTTCATCCAGCAGCTCCATCAACGTAAATTGCACGCAGTCATTAAAGGCAAAGGTACGAGAGAACTCTCACGCTTAACAAATCTTTAGCTTCTTTCAGTCTATTGCCTCTAAAACTCTCCCATCTGTCCGTCTTTGACTTACGAATTAGCAAATATATGTAACAAGAAGTATGTGTAGGATAAATCGCACTTCGGCATACGTATGGAAATACACTAGGATGGATTCCGAAAGAGAGGCAATTTGTGGTCGTCTCAGTAGAAAGGAATGTAGATAAATTTGAAGTAGACACAGGTGCGTCAAGATAAAAGTTATGGGCGCCAACTCTGGCGCACTCTAGCGTCAAGATTGGCGCTCCATTGTTGATGGAAGAGGTATGAAAGAGGGAGCAGTGGCTAGGAAAGCCACTGTGCGCCCCAGTCCTACTTATAAAACCCATCTTCTTTACTTGACCATTTAAGGAAGTACTTTCTATAATTTTTAAGTGTGCTCCCAAAATTTCTAAATCTTTTCTAAAATGAAATTTCATAAAAGCCCCTCGCGGGACCCAAAAATTTCTGAGTTCCCTTCCAATATTTTCATTTATTTACTTTCATTATCATTGAATTCTAGCTCACCGCACAGTCATATTCATAAACCTCTTACCTGCATAGTTAAGGTTGTGAAAGGAACACAACAGTATAAAAAAAGGAAGTGGTGGCAAGAGAAGCAACTGTGCGCCCAAGTCTTATTACTAGTATCTCTTCAATTTAACCTTTAGGTAAGTCACTATTTTCACATTAAGGTGTGCACCCAAAGACTGCTTGTTTAAAATAATTCTTCAAATATTTCAAATGATAAAACAATCCTTACTTTTTAAATGTGTGGAATGTGGTTCAGTTGCTAGTAGCATTTGGCAATTCTAACGATATAATCCATGTATGTACTTCCAAATGGAATAATACAGAGTAAAAAAGCTCAAACAAATAATATTTAAGCTTATTGATTTTACAACTAAAAACTAAGGCTTTCGTTATGAATAAGCCATTAAACACAAATTCACATAATACGTTGCAGGTGTGATAAATTGAAGCAAAATAGGGAGGAGTTTAAGCTTGACCTATGGACAAACTTAATTACAGTACTCGGGCTTAGTAAAGCCAGCTTGTAAATTATGTGCCCCGATATGTAGGTTAAATACAACATTGTTAATAAGTGACATAAATTCCATTTCCTCCATAAACGTAATTAGATAGCACTAGGGAAAGCACAAAATCTGAACATTATGGTCTCCTGCTACGTAAAAATAATGATCAGTTTTAAAGATCAAGGGGGGAAGACGTCGGTGCTAATCTAATTATGAAATTAGCACTAAGAAGTTACATAAATATAACTGGGAAAAAATACATAGTACACAAAATATGTTCGAGGATCCCTTAAATTCTGTGGATGAAGAAAGGCAGATGATGATTGTTGATACTTCTTAGTATACTTTTTACAAGGGTCCAAATGATCTATAAGAAAGCACAAAATTTAAAATTATTTTATTCGTTGTATTGAGTGCCTGTCCTGAACATGAGAGATCCAGCAGCAGCAATAAGGTTACTTCCCTGGCGCAATATTTAACACCACAATTCACATTATAATAAATCCCAGTCCATTAAAATTAAGTGTATCGTGGGTGAAGGAGCATTGTGGCGTAATAAAGTCAGGGATGCTGGCTTAAAAGCACTGTGACGTAAGTCCAGCCTTGGCTCAGCTGCATTGTGATACAAGTGCGTAAAACGAGAAACTCTATTCCTTTACTTGCGGAACCATTCACAACACATGCACCTGCACAAAATATTATTCACTGGACTTGTGTCACAATGCGATTATTTGAGCCACAGAATCCCGCCAAAATGCTTTTAAGGCAGGGTTGGACTTACGCCATAATGCACTTCAACGGTATGTATTTGTGTACCAAAATTATTTGCCTAGGCAAATTCTATTTTATATGAATTTTTCTTTATACCAAATGCAATAGTCCAACATCCGCAAGTCTTCTGCTGGTGAAAAGCAGTTATGTAAGTCCGTATAAAGTCAGCCCCTGACTTCCTACAAATAGGTAATGAAAAAGTTTCAATTCTTAATGAGCGCCTTCTTTATATTTACTTAAAAAATACTAAGCGACTGTTTCACAATAAAAGCTATAATAAATAAAACAACATTTACATATGCAAAAATTGAAATTAAAACACGTTTATTTGGAAAATTGGATAATGTTTTATTTTCAAAATGAATTAAAAAATTTACTTACGAAAGGTAAATAAGGTTTGCAGAAAAAGTGATGCCTAAAATTCAAGGCTTTGTGGGTCGACCCAGGAGAAGCAATGAGGATAAAGTAAAAGATTGAAGAAACCAGTCACAATTTTATTATAAAATGTAAACTGGAAAATAATGAACAAAAACAGAAAAAGTCCAGCAGAACAATAAAGGTGACTTCTCTGGCTGCGGAAGGATACAAAAGTGACAAAATGACAAAACACAGCACTGGAATTCCGAGGACGAACCGAGGGACGCGTCCTTTTTTAGGGGTTGATTTTTTTACTGTAACTGACCTACTCTATTTTTTTAGGGGCTGGGCATAAATAAAGTTAGTATGTTTTACTAAGTAAGATAGCATTTTTTAACCTAAACTATTGGCTTGAACAGGGGCTCAAACTCACCCGCGGCACACTCTCTTTTAAAACACCAATTGTGCAACACCCTAGTAGAAGTTGTTGTGGTACATTAGGAGCTCATATAAATGACGTTTTTAAAAATTTTGAAAAATCGGTCGCAATTTTTGTCAACTATTTTTTGACGTTCTCTTCAGGGACGTGAGTAACGTAATACATGCAAGTTTCTCTACAAAGCAGTGTATAGTATAAGTATCTCTCCAACAGCGACGCGCATAACTACAATGCAATATGCAATAGTGTGAGCCTAAGTATATATGTATAAAACAATGACGCACATAATGGATTGGAACTGAAGCTATACGTATTGTGGGTGAAGAACCAATGCGTAATACGTCCAATTTGACCTTAAAAACAAGACGAAGAAATAGACTGGCTGTAGTGGTTTACAGATCATCTTTTACTTTTAATCTCAATTGCTTCTTCTGCTATTTTGCGGCTTCAGGTTAAGTTCCTGGAAAAGTAAAATGCTTATAAATATAAACTTGATTTTCTTGTAAGGATTGATCACGATTGAATTTATTGGAAAATTTGTTTCGCTTTACAAAAAACTATAGAACCAAGCCTCAATTAAAATTAACTAATTAATAATTATTAACAATTAACTTAATCACTAGGTAATTCAAATTAATAATTAACATTAAAATAACTGCTTCAATGCTTATGGGCGATGTATTACAGAACAATGAGTTTTTTCCAGTTAATTATAATAGGAATTGAAAACAAAAATTTATTGAGCTATTTTTTTTACAGATAAAGAATGATTGATGCAGTCGTATTATACAATGCAAAAACAACACAAAAATAGATTAGCGTTTACCTTTTATAGGCTTATTATTACTATGCCTTTCCCCATTAGTTCCCGGCTTCGAGCATTTTTCCCTGGGAAACAAAATGTTTATAAGGAATTTTTCTAGCACCCGTCCTATCAACACTTGTTTCTCATAGAGTTAGTGCTAGGGTCATTAAAAGTGCATGGTGTGGCCTGCATTTCATCCATTTCCTAAAGCCATGCAGAAATTAGCTTTATTCCGTGTCACACATGGAGATTGTATGTGTGGACCAAAGGATGTTGAATACGAACATCACATGTTAATGGATCCCTATGCATTCACATGGAGATGCATTTGAATGGAGTTAAATAACTCGCAAATATTATTGGCAATGATAATATTTTTCAATGCAAAGTTAAAATCACTTAGTACCGACATACATACGTACTTGGCGTACGTGCAGTCAAATAATTGTTTCTTGCCATTGCATTCGCAAAAACCAATTATCTTTACGACCAAGCCAAAAGCCATAAAAATATTTACTTATGAAAATTAGTTTTGTCGCTCGCTCAAAAGCAATAAAACTAATTGAAAAATAATTCCTGCACAATTTTCCTTTTACATATGTACTCTAATAAGTTAGCAATACAATGTGCAAAAAATCTACACTGATAAATCTTCGATAGACAGATAGACGTATCTTCTACGAGACACCTTTCGAGCTGATAGAAAGGGGAAGAAAAATCCTACTACAGTTATTATATAACACTTCTACTACATAGTTAGAAGCAGAAGAGATACCCGGGTAGTAGGTGGGGCGAGATAACTCTCTTCATTCCGTGACTGGCCTAGATCCCATTTCGCATTTTTTTTTTGCCTGAACTTGAACAATTCATTGAATCCATAAACAAACAGTTTCCAGATATTTCCAGCGATGACTAAATTTGTATAACAAAAATTTCACAAATAATCTCGTAGCAATTTTATTCTATTAATACAAGTAGGAATTTCAACATACCATAGGAGCAAAGGCTGGTTTGGTTAATTTGTGATTTTGTTTTGTTATCAACATGCGCCGCAATTGTATTTAAGGTTCCTCAAATCCTGAAACGAGTAAAAGTAATATTTATATTTTATGGTGGCTAATAATTTATATTGGAACATGTATGCACAAGTGGTTGCGTAATATAAAACAGCTGCCTGGCCTACGACTTGTTTAAAAGTGTATTCATAGATACGACAATTAATCAGCATACAAGAAGGAGTTTTACGTAGATAGTCGAATAAAGCATTGATTTTCATTTTTCAAAAGGGACAAAAACTATATTTATTTACTCATTTTTAAAAACACGAAAACAAGCATTGACATTTTTCCAAATTGTAAATATACTTCAATATTTTAACTGCTTTCTAAACGGTTGAATTTCCACTTTTTCTAAGCAAATTAGTAAACCTCTTATTTAAATTTAAAAAACGTTGGATTTACGTCAGAGTATGTTTTAATAATAATAATTACTTACTTGCGTGCTCGTACATTAACTTAATAGTGTAGCACTACGAAAGTCCCTACAAAGGAACATTATGATCCTCTATCTGGAAATAATAAGCCACTTTAAAGATCAACAGGGTAAGACGCCGGTACTAATCCTGTTATAAAATTAGCACTGGGAAGTCATAGAAAAATAATTAGAAAATAATAAATAAAAATCAAATTAAAACTTTTCACAGTCACAGTCCTTGGAGCTCTCGGAACTGCGACTGCTACATGCGATCCACAGACATTGAATGTGCCAGCTTAAAATTCAGTCTGCCACTCTTTTGACGTTTCTCGATTAATCAACAAGGCATAATATACATGTGTGAGTATGTATATACTTCACTATTTTATTCTTCTTTAGTTTCTATGCAATATTATTTATATTATACAATAGTACATGAACTTTAAGCACGAAGCTAGTGCGTGCATTTTTTTGCGTAAAGGGCTGTCCATAAATTACGTATAACTCAAATCACTCCCGGGCCCACTTCACAGTAGGAAGTATGCCCACAATTTAGTAAATTGTTGAGCCCCTTTTAATACGCAATTTATGATCGGTCCCTCACTATA
>JAQFZC010002133.1:0-24668 GCA_034695205.1 Dicyrtoma fusca | reverse complement strand
AACTCATACTCAAAACTCAAACTCAAATAAGTTTGAGTTTGAGGGACGTTTAAGAAAACAATCTAGAATTCGACCGTAAGTCTCCCTTCCTTTCTTTACACTAGCATAGGGCTTTGTTTGCCTTGCATTAGATTAGATTAGGGATCTTCTATAGGGATATATATATGTAAACATGACAGAATTTGGAGGGATTCAATGCAGTTTACTGCATTGCATTGAAGCTCCTTAAGTTTTCTTATTCCTACGCATTTTTGGGACTCACGAAGACCCACATCGGTAACTACATACTAGTTAGTATTTTGTTACCTATAAATGTGCATTTGGATCTATAGTATTTGCATAAAGGCATTCTGTGTATAGGCTGACGTATTTTCTGTAGCCTAGGAAAGGACACGTCACAAGAAAAACAATAACTAAACAAAGTCCCAGTTTGGCTACTGGCACTCTGACTACGTGGCTGGATACTGTGGTGAACTTTCAGCAATTCGAAATTCGAATCCGACGAACCCGACCGATAGCAGAGTGCAAGGTTTACGTGCTACATATATCTGTATGTTTGAAAGACATGGAATCCCTTTAATAGGAGCACTGGAACATTAATCATGAGTCATGAGATGCTCTTGACACGATCCTCAACGTCGTTCACGCATATTAACAGACCATAGTGACACCTTCACAATCATGACTAATAGCTCCATTGACTGGACTAAGGTTGTTTAGAAGGGCCATTCTTCTCTATTTCACTCTCTGTTTAGCAGTTAAACTTGAAATTTCGTTTCATTTTGGTCTGGAACGAGCTACGTAGCTGTCATTTGATTAATTATTTGTTTAAGGCATTTATCTTAAACATGGATGTACTACCTCGTATGAATGCTTGGTATATGTGCATAGGTAGGTATGTACATAAAATGCCTGTATAAATGAATAAACCAAAACGGCAGAAATCAATGCTCACTAGTTTATTCACCATCATTCATTGTAGCAATATGTATGTAGGTATATTATATGTCGATTGATTCTGTTTCAAAATACGTACATGAGGCTGAATTTTTAGAATCTACGATGCTTGTAGGTGTTCTTTTCGAGTCAGATTTGTATACCAATAATGAGTCAATAATGCATTTAAGTTCTGAACAAACGTCAGACTTTTTCAGTTAAGCTCTTGTATGTATACATTCAACACTTTTTGCATTTAGAATAATTGTGGTGGAATGTTGGTGGGTGAGTAATAAGTATTTAAGGGATTAAGATTAATGTAGATACAACAATTGTTTTACAGATAAGCATTATTGCAGTCTGGTCTGTAGTAGCTATGCAAGGTATTTACTCTTAAGATTAAGAGGATCTCCGTAAATAGAAAATTGTAATTTTCAATTTTTGTTTTTCTATTTTGCTCTAAAATTAAAGGAGGAAAGTACTTTATTGCCTCAGATTTGAATAGGCAAGATTTTTGGGTAGTAAAAAGCAATGGCCGAAGCACATTGTTGGTTATAAATTGATAGATATGATCTATAGAACTCTCGTTCGCGCGTATTTTAGCTGTCACAGTGATGGCCGCTAAAGTAGCAGGGATGAATCATTAGGTGACCCGGACTGATTCAATGAGGTCATTCCACAAAGAGACCGGCAATGTAAGCACTTTGTTGGGTGCATTGGGACTCCTTCATAAATATTCCTCTCAGTACATAAAAACATAGGTGGGAGATGGTCATAAAATAAATCTTGGCGGCGGCTCTCTCTCTCTCATTGCTATGCTTACCTAGGCTATGTCTGGGATGATGGGAGGCAGCGCGAGCCATTTAATAAAAATCTGTAAACTTTTTACCTATGCAATGTGTACGCAACTAATAGTCGGCTTAAGATTGAAAGTATTTAAAACTGTACCTTTTGGTCGTGTAATATTCATTAACTAACCACAAAACTCGAAACATTCTAAGGACGAAACTTTTATACGGATAATGCTGTACACATACTGGGCAGTTTTGTAATAATTATTGTGTAGGATGTGTGTAGTGTAAATTTAAATGTGAGGGAAATCGGGAAATGTGTAATTATTTTGTACAACGAAGTATCACCAGTTTACCCAAAAGGAAAAACATACTTTTCAATGTACTGATATGCATGTTAATATGTATGTCTATCTATGCTTTTGTATATGTACATAGGTAGTTGTAAGTTGTAGGCAAGGCAGCGTCCAAACTAATAGATGTTTCCCTTGGTGCTTTAAGGTGCGTGGAACAACAATCGTTAGCGTAATTAAATTGTTGCGGTTGATTTCATAATCTCTTTCTTTATGTCCCTTACCTTCAGCTAATGTTTCCCTCGAGCTTACGTCCTCAGTATTTCCTTCAACCTCCTAAATTAACTAGTAACGCTAGTTGGAATCACAAATACCTACCCAGCCTTTCTATCAGAGCATTCAGTGGCGAGCCTAGACATCTTTTATAAAAGGGAAAACGTGGGCAAAGCTGACAAACACAGTTTTTTCTATCCTTATTTTCCAAAAGGATCTTCTTAAAAACCTTATTTGTGAAGATACCGTCAAAGAAAAAAAAATGAAAACCTTGTCGTTTTTAAATTAATTTAGCTTTTCAAAAAAGCAAGCAATTTTGATACAACAGTTGCAAATTTTGACGTTTTAAAATTAGCGTTTTAACAAAAGAAACAGGCAAATTTGAAAAAGCGTTTGCATTGGAGCATTTTACAACAACGCGTTGCAACGGGTAGTTTGGAAAAAACATTTTCAAAGTTTTTCGTTTTCAGAATAGCATTTTAAACCAGAATACAGAATTTTGTAAAGACATTTCTATCATTTCGAAAGGCGCCTTTTTTTTTAAAAAAAAAATCGCGTACTTTTGAATCGTTTATGCGACTTTCCAAATATTTTTATTTCAATTAAATACTTCAATATGAAAATTTGCGTATCGCACCGACATAAAGCTGGATCCGCCACTGGTTGCTGATTGTGAGAGCAATGAGCTGTTTTTCATAAGAAAAGTTCCTCCTAACAATGTAAGGAAAATTAGCAACTGCTTGCGCATCCTTTTGTGAAAATGAACAGGAATTCAATAGAAGAGCCCACATTCTACAACATTTGATCACCCTTTGATGATCAAGTTTGAGCTGATTCTGCTTTTGACTTTACAGATCCCAAACCAATGTAGTGCAGTAGTCGTTCTTTGGTATGTCTTTTCCTCTTTTATTCCCATTTCTGCCTCTATGTATGTACATATTTATGTGTCTCAATCGACAGTGCGAAAAAGAAAGAATACTGCTTTAAAAAAAGAAAGGGAGTTCTCAGAAATTCAAGTTTGAATTGGAATCAGATCTGTTCAAAGTTCCCAACTGCCGACGACTGACTCCCATGGGACAGAAAACAGTTTGATTCTTATGACTTGAAAGAAGAGAATGGTACTGGTGGCAGTAATTATTGTTGGTGAGGAGAACAAAAGGAATTCCTCCAAAGAAATCGTTGTCATTGGCTTGGCAGTCATAGCTCATCTCCCTTCATCAGATTCCGAATCTGTGTTTATCAGAAATGTGACTTTTGTCGAGGGAGCTGGAGTTAAAGAGGCAGGAAACCTAATTATTAGTTCATTCTCATTTCTCCATTCATCTTCTTTGGTTCTCAAGAATAATAAAGCTTACGTAAGGGTATTTACATTTGGTGTACAAGAGTCCCAGTTCCAATTACGTAGATACTTGAATTGATATTACTGTCAAGTATTAATGTTTTGAAAGCCATGGAGGGCAATTTGCCGTGTTTTTCTCTTGAAATTACGATTAGCGTTAACAATTTAAGAGTAGAATTAGTCCGTATTAAACTTGCTCAAAAATGTAGCAATATTATCTGAATGCATAGCGTTATGTATGTCTGGCTGCTGCTTTTTGATTCTGCTCCACTTAGGTATGTTGGTTCAGAAAAGAGTCTTTCAAATAGGAAATCATAGAAATTACTTTTTCGAAATGAGTAAATATTACGTTTCACACATTTTTGAAACGTTAGTACCACGTTTTGCCCTTTAAAAACGATCAAATTGTGTTTCTTGCACTTATAAAACCACTAATTAGTATGTCTTGCGTTTTTTGAAAACTTGTTTCCAACTCAGTTCATCAACTGGTATGACGTCATATTTGCCAGGGCCCTGACTAAGTATGAATAGATGTACCTATGTATATTTGGACGTAGACTGGCAGAATATCGAAAGGATTTTTCCACCTAATTGTTAGTGACTAGAACTGGATTGTGTGTAGTGAGAGTAGTAGCTGACTTTTCACGGAGCCAAAAAAAGAGGAAAAGTCCCCATGATAGAAATAAATGGAAGCGGAAAGGACGGGAAGGACTGACTACCGATGAAGAAAGTCTCAAGGGATTAGAAAAAGGGAATTATACGAGCATCGAGGCAGAAAATAGCATTGCGAACAGTTTTCGACGAGACTTGTCATAACTGAATGGAGTGTATCGTTAATAATTTACTTTTCTTGATGGCTCTTCCATTAAAACACGAAAGTCTGTCTTCTGATTCAAATCTATCTCCTAAACTAAACTAGGTAGGTAGATGCTCACAGATAGTAATTTCACATCTATCCATTCAGCATTTCAGTGATCCAGCTGGACGCTCTTTGTCTTCGTCATGCCATCAATTTCTGATTCTGATTCTGGTTCTCAAACTCAATGATACATAAGCTGAGTGGATTCCATCTCCATGCGAGGAGGGAATAGATATGTAGCTACCTACCTACCTTAATAATTTGATATTTTTCTAGGAGTGCTTACCGTAGTTCAGTGTCCCTATGCAGCTACCTTACTAGGTACATATGACTTGAGTGTACTCATAAATAATTTTATTGTGAGTATAAGTCGTGTAATTGTCCGTTAATGGCTCAGTCAGGAAGACTGTATTAGTGTTCGATTCGATAATATTAATATTTCACTTCTAAGGAAGACATGTGCAGATATACATAGTATTGTGTCTAGGGATATTTCCATTGAATAAGCTTCGTATTTATATTCAATGATATATGCATTATTTTTATATAGATTTACAATACACACAGACATCCACCAGTTTACGAGTAGGAACTGTGGACAAATACATTTCCATATTGTTCAAGATTGAGAGACGAGCAAGTCTCGGCGTTCCTAGAAAAAAGGATGACCGCCTTTTATTGTCTGCCTAGTGCTCATGGCAGTATGTGTAGGTATATTTTGTTAACTGTCGTTTGTCGAGAATAGTTCTGCCTTCTTCTAACCCTTTAACTCAAGCCAAGTCAATCTCAAACGTAGACCAAAACAATTCATTACCTTTTTGGCTTGCCTCTTAAGAACTCGGAACATCTCTCGGATCCTGTATTGCATCAGTATTCAGTAGAGGCGTTCTGTATTCCATTCTTTACATTGCAAAATTAAGTATACATACTTCTGGGAACCCACCCAGATGTACTGGTAAATACCATAATTATAATATTATTTGATAGTTTGTTACTAATTAAAATAGTAACTATATTTTTTGTCATTCCTGGAAACGGCTGACATATATTCTAACCCGTTTTGTAGTACTCTCATTGTATTTTAATATTTTAAATAGCAAGCTCAAAAAATAATTCAGGTGTGCTAAGGAAGTGTACCTTGTTCTTTAGGTTACAGTGTATGGAATTGTCGGGTAGTCGGTGGACGTAAATAGGGATCTACCTGCACATGCACAGTTTCCAAAAATAGCTTAAAACATTCTATATCTGTAGTATAATCAGCCCCAACCAAGTTACAAAAGAGTAATAATAGAAAAGTGAAGTCTAAAATTATAGGCAGTCCAAGCTAAGGAGTGAAGTACCTAAAAGTTTACATGGAAATTATGCCACATGAATGGGAGACAGAGGAAAGGAACAAAGTGTTTTACGAGTGTCTAATAAAGGCTGATGCTAGGTATATCCATACGTGCTACCCTGCTGATCAGTAAGAGTACCTGCTGCCACGGCCTTTCTAGATTTTTTCTTCATTTGGACTTTGTGACAGCTCGTGAAAGGAGTTGTACCCACTCTTTTCGTGTAAGACTGAAGCTTTGCTTTTTGGTCAGCTTGTTTGATAGCTCAGTTTTGTATGAACGGGCTGTTTAGGTCGGTTTTGATACTTGAATTTAAAATTTAGTGACTTGAACGGGCCTTTAATTTTTGACAATTTTGTGCAGTTTCCATAATTTTGTGATTTAAATAATTTATTTTTGCTATTTCTAATTGGATTTGTTCGACAGATCACGACAGACGCACCGCCGAGCATTACCAACCCAGCGCTTCAAATCCTAAAAAAGTTCACCCGTGTTTAATTCAAGGAGCTATCGAAGTTGCGGGATTCGGCGTTCAGTAGTCAATTAGTCAGTCAGTCACAATTCGTCCCATGTTGTGGTCTCGAGATTTGAGTGGGAAGACAAAGTGTTGAAACAAGACAGAAGATTACTACTACCTGTGCTAAAATACAGACTATATGATACAGACAACAGCCGCCTCAATGAAATTTATACACACTGATAGACCAAACCGGGAAGTACGGTGAAGGAAGCGGGTTTAATTCGTCTTCAAAGTGGTTCGACTTCAACTTGAGTTGAGCTTCGAGTAAATTATTAATCAGGAGTGTAAAAGACGGAGATCACGGTGGATTTCTCACGATCATTTCCGTCTTGCCATCCCCATTTCCTCCCATCCTCCTTTCCCAGTCCACCACCTTCCCGTGGCTCATCCTCAAGTGGAACAACTCCCGTCCTCTCAATGGCATACCTTAAATCATCCTACGCTCCCATGAACAGTCTGGGATACAACATGGCTATGACTTCCCCGATGGACTCCGTCACATCCGTCGGCTTTGGTCCAGTTCTAGATCCATGTAAGTCGAACTTTTGAATTTCATCCATTGCACATGGTGGCTCATTATTTATTACGAATGTTGGGTTTTAAAGCCCTCGAAAGCTGCATAGGTGTACATATACTTGCACTGACTTTTTGCGTCTGCTAATTTTCCAAGGAAATGGCTCCCAGTTGCATTGATAAATTAACCAATTCTTTCTTTTGAACGTTTTACTTATTTCTCTTCGATGCGATGTATTTACCTGAAATTCATGGAAATAGCGGGCAAATCATTTGTAAAACTGTTTTAATAGCTGTCATAGTAGCACTATAGAGGCTCATCTAAAAGGTGTTCGTTTAAAATCAGGCACACTATTATTTAGTACCGTTATTGTGGTCTTCTAGTCTCCTTCAAGCACGCTCGACAATGGGCAGTCAGCCGAAGTGTAATTGCTCGCAAGTCTGGCTATCACAAGGTAGGTATAAAGATAGTTGAAAGTGTCGACAGCTATTGACTATTGTTTTTGTCGCCATGTCTATAGGACACGCACTCTTATGTAGGTGTACGTAAAAACATGGGTCTGTCGTCTGTAAGCGTATCTCTTAGGGCATCTTTATTGGGCAGTGTATCGTATCATAGGTGAATTTCCTTGTCTACCTTGTGAGCGGTATAGGAAAGTTGTGCAAGCGGAAGAGACCCTTGAGGATGGCTTTACATTATTGTACTGATAGTGTTGAATTAGAGACGGAGGCCAGTAGCACTGTAAGCAACTGTATGTAGAACCACAAGTTTATAAATAGGGATGCCAGTTGTTTCTGACAAAGTGTGACGACTGACGAAGGCTTGTACTTTCGATGGGTACGTGTCTGTATGTACATCTTAATACTGTAGTGACAATCCATTTGTCGATTTGTCTAGGAAACTCAATACAACAATGTAGGAGACAGAAGATTGACGAACTTTGACGAAGGCATGCATGTATGGATAAAATTGCCTAGCTATATACTGACAGTATAGAGAGTATAGCATAAGAGTATAGATAATGCATCTGAAGTGTTTAATTATGAACGAGAACGTCTCTGCATCGGAATGTACATACCTACTATAATTGTCTGGCCCCTACTGCTCCTTGACTTTGTGCCACTGCCCGTGCCGATGCGTGAATTATGGGCAGGGGCTCTGCTCTGGTAATGTTCCTCAATGTTGGGACGGGGACAAGTGTTGAGAGCCTGTAATGAGGTTTAAACAGTCATTCTTTCTTTATATTTATATTTGTGATTTTATCTTTGAAGGTGGCTCAAATCCAAGAAAACAGCGCAGGGAGCGGACCACATTCTCCAGATCCCAATTGGACAAGCTTGAGAGCCTCTTCAGCGGCACTAGATATCCCGATATCTTTATGAGAGAAAAAGTTGCGCTAGACATCAATCTTCCAGAATCCCGCGTTCAGGTAAAATTTATTTCCAATTTTAAAAGTGTCGGTAGTGTAGCAGTAGCAGTAGAGAACGGGACCAGGGCAAAAAATGTATTTAAATTGTATGGGTAGGTATACACCTATGTACCTAGTAACGTATATACATAAGTTTAGACGGTAGCTATATACCTACATGAAAACCATAGTGTCACATTGTTGTGTGTTTACAAAAATTCTTATACTGATTCTATTGAAGGGGTGTGCATTGCTTGAGCAAGCTTTGGAAGTGAGTATTCTGAGAATTCGGAGGAAAAAGACAAGTTAGAATTTCTGTGTACTATGGTATCTGCATGAAATAAGAAAAGCAGTCGTTCATACTTAATATCAATGAGATTGAATTAATTTCTGATTAATCGGAAGGAAGGAAGGAGCGAGGGATAAAGGAGGAAGTTGGTTTGTAGCTGATCCGATTTCACGGTGATGATGACAATTTTTCTGCTTCGTCGACTACCCCTCTCCTGTGCCACTTTACTCTAACCACTTTTTCACATGAGTATTGCTTTCCAATAAAATCATTAGTATGTAGTGCCTACCTCACCTATTCATACTGATATCCATATGGATGGGGTTGCTGGCGTAGGTGGATACATATATCGGCCATGCAGTCTGTCGGCTGCGGTTGGTATTATCCGAAATTCATTTATTTCCTTATTATTTCCGGTTCTCATACTTCTCATATTTTTATATTTTATCACTCGGATCTAGTCTTTCAGGAAGGGAAAGTGTCGTGGAACGGAATAAGAGTGGGAAATGATTTTTTGTTAAAAAAAGGATACAGCTGTAGTTGAACGGTTTGAATAACCACTGTAATCACACTGGCATTTATAGAAATAGTATTTTGATATTAAATTAATTTCATTAGACACTAGCCAGAAGTACTCTCTTGACTTTGTTTTACTGCGACGTCGGTAACTCGTAAATTTAAAGGAAGAGTATCCGCAAAGGACAGGAAAGGAAAATTGTTTTGAGTTCCAGAAGTCTACAGAGAGCGTGAGCGTAGTTGTGGAGCCTAAAATAAAATACTGTGAAACTTACTTGTAGTGGAGGTCCAGAATTGAAGTCGACTATGGTGTGGTGTAACTGTTAGTGTAAATCGATACTTTTGGTGGAGAATAATATTCGAGAGGGTCTACTGAGAGAGCATTGGATGGAGATTGAAAAAGTCTTGTGTTGTCTATCCTATGAATTCTCTTTTGGAGAATTCGACTCGCTCGCAGCTTCAGTTCCCGTCTTCTCCGTTCCTACTCCTATAAGCCGTCCTGTATTGGTTCGTGGAAAAGGAATGGAAGAAAGTTTTCAATAATGTTGTTGCAAGAGTGTTAAAACTACTACTCCCCGTATGTCTTTCACTAAATTTCTAAGTTGGAAAGGCTTCACCATTTCCATTTCCAAGAGAGGGACGCAAAAGCATCGGGAAGGCAACTGACTGGTTAGGGAAGCAGGACGAAAACTTTAATCCGTTGAGCACATGGAAACGCATTTAGAGGAACCCTATTCAAACTAACTCAGACATTGTATACATATAGTATAGTGTGCCTTGCCTATGTTCATTTATATAAATAGCATACCCAAATGTATATACGTGCTATTTTTTCATTCTTTGTAACGTCTAGTCTGTCCGCTCTAAAGTTTCTCCAGAAATGTCTTTGTGTACTCCTAGAAGAGTCAGTTTTCTTTTTCCTTCCATGTCTTCTTTCAATCTCTTTTCTTCAGCCTTGTAAGTTCTCAACTATCCCCTGTCGCTCTTTAGTAGGCAAACTTTCCCGTACTGGTACTTCAGAACAAGATAAAATATTTAGCTGGGTACATAACTAGTATGGCCCATCGAGCCCCGTGCTGTACGAAGAGTACCTATACAGAGTAAAAGCTACACGTTGCCACATGAAATCGAATCAAATTCGCATACATGTGTACTGTTGAAGCAGAATTTTCAAAAAAAAACTCATTACAGCCACATCTTTAAATGTTCACACTTATGTGTGGTACAGTGCTATGGCGTTGACTTTTGGATTTTCATTTAATCTCCTATCTATTTTCTATCTTTACATGTGCTGTATGACTAGGTGTATACTCGTGTATTGTGCAAACGTCAAAATTAAAGCCAATGCAAAAGCCCGTGGGTCGTGATCGTGAAATAGTGAAATCTCGATCCTTGCAATCCGAATTCACAGTTTTCTCCGTATAGTGAAGGATGCGGTGAATGGTGGCACTCGGGAATGATCCGAATGTTGCTTATGGCAGGGCTTTGAGAGTGGGAGCGGAGGAAAGTAATTGAATTGCAAAAGCTAATTCACTTGATGATGTGATTTGCCTTGAGTAGATAATGTTTCCTCACTCCAAGTAAGACTCATGAATCCATACGCAGGATTAACCAACCCATGTCATTCACCGTACATAGTATCAAGCCTCTAAATGTCTACGCGCATACTTTCGAGCTTATTTACATGTTTTCAAATGCCTCCCTTCATTGTCTCTAAATGGCTGGTTGTACTTTGTATGAGGTACTGACGCACATAGTAGGCAATAGCTAGTTGGAAATAAAAATGCGTATTAGAACCATAGAGACTGCATTAGGTAATCACGTCAAGTATCATCTTGTAGGTAGGTGGTAGGTACATCACATTACGGATATACCTAATACATATACCGGGTATTCTTTCACGAAGCTTTCCCTGCTGGCAAAAATGACTCGTAAATGTGCGAACGGGATCGTTTCTTTTATCTGTGAATGTTTGGTAGCAGTTGAATGTGAAGTGATTCGTCCCCACAGCCTTTGTATCTAAATGCTATTTTGCTATTTTCCCCCACTTTACCGTATTAATTTATTCAAATGTTTCTGATTACTTCCGCTGTTATAAGTAGCAGGTCTAATTTAGTAGCACTTTTAACTTTTGGGGTAAAATTACTCTTCAAAGAATTAAAGAGTGCGGCGGTGCGGTGGTAGAGAAGGTCCCTTCATGCATTACTAGGTACCTTAGCTATGATAATTATTACTATTTCGTAGAAAATCAAAAGTACCTACGTACTACGTCCTACGGGTACTACAGAATCATGGATACCTGTATCCTCACACAAGTTAATTGGATGGGATTAAGTATGATTGAATTTCCACCCTTCGTTTCATTAAATATGTGCGTACTCCAAAAGGCAAAGGAGAGGATCGGATCAGAAGTTCTATGCAATTATGAGAGTGTGCTTTATTCGGCTGTATGTATGTATAGTTATATAACATACGGGTACAATGGTTCCACTCTCTGTATAATTTCCTATTAGGGAAATGAATACACACGACGCATAATACGTGGTTAGTTAGTACTACTTGTAAAATATGAGGCGGGACCTTAGCAGGGGACGCTAATAGATATATAGCAGATAAAAAGAGCGGTGATTTGACGTATCATGTATGTGTCCAAACAATTTTATATCATTTGATTTTGAAAACTCTGTTTTGTGTTCTGTCTGTAGGTCTGGTTCAAGAACCGCCGAGCAAAATGTCGTCAACTGGCTCAACAGGCGGCGGCGGCGGAAACGAGTGGTGTCACACCGAGTAAGCGTGGGCGAGTGCCAAAGGCGGCAAAGAGACCCGCCCCCACCCGACCCCCGGGTCAAGGGTCAAACGGAGGAGGCGGGATGGGGAACATGGGTAATTCAAGTGGTGGACCCCCTGGACAGTGTCCCACTTCCCAGCCAACTTCCTTGTCTCTCGCCGGGCAAACTCAAGGACCGGGACAAGTGACGTACGCTAATGCTCAAATCCCTGGCGATATCCACTGTTCACCAATTGGTGGCGGCGGCGGGACTGTGACCAACCAAGACTCTTCGTCCCCGTCCTCCCCGCAGGATAATCTGTATCAGAACCCAGCATTCATCAAGCAGTCGAACTCGCCGACGAGCAGCCCAGCGGGGTCATCTCAGCACTCTTCCTTAGGAGATGGCTCACCCGCCCATATACCCACGAGCTATGGAGGACACAGTCAAGGACAGTCCAGTCCCTCGTCAGCCTCTTTTATGGACTATCATAGTAATTATGGAGCGGTCGCATCCACCGCAGCAGCCTTCCCATGGCACTCTCCATCCATTATCGACTATCAAAATAACTGTCTCCAACGGAGTCCATCCATAGGATACCCCGCATATAAGAACGGCTCCTGCTACACGCAGGGCTATGGAGGGACTCCATACTACACAAATATTAACGTGGATCAATTCCCACCCAGCTACCATCAGTTCAGTCATCATCAGATCAATAATCATTACGCAATCTCGAGCACTCATGCACAGCATAACTTCGCTAATCGCGCTGCAGCGGAGTATGCAGACTCCTACGGGCCGGCCGATAAATACACCCAATTGACGTAAGCCGATCTAAAGCCGAAACCGGACCGGAACTGAAGAAAGCATGCAAAATACAGACGTACTACAGATATGGAAGACGCAATTGTGTAATTGTACTATTAAATTCTAAAATTCTAATACCTACATGGATTCCAATGACAGTATCCTTTCTTGTTGAAATTTGGTCACCTGACTACACCTATTGATTTAATTGCTATTCTTTGTTCATGTAAATAGAGGATATTTTAACGAGTTTGCTTCCAGAAGATTATTGAGCTACCAGGTAGCTGTTAATATTTGTATTCTCTGTATTTACATTTACATACCTGATGGTAATGATAGTATCAATTTCTTGAATGGAAGTTTTTGTCTGATACATTTTGATTCAGTTGTGCAATACCCCTACATAATATTGTTATTATATGTAATTGTTATTTAGCTACTAAACTAAGGGCTTTTCATCCTTATACTTTGGGTCACTTAGGTCAATAAAGTTAGATTCAAGCAGGAGCAAATGTCTGACCCTGACCTCTCTAGCCAAGTTTGACCTTTAACCTGATTTGAACTAGCATTAGAACTAGCAGAGTAGAATTACTGTAGAGAACATCTTAAGACTTAGTTTAATACAAATTAGGTATTTATTATTTTATTAGTTTCGTTGTTTGTTATCCCACTTTGTTAAGGATTAAGGTAGCATCCATTCTTTTATTTTACCGTACAGAAAAGTTTAGTAGGTACATCTTTTAATCTATACTATTGCTGTGTTGCATTTTATGAAAATATTTTTTTAAATCCAAGGGGGCACTTTTATTGCCGTACCAAAAATGCATAAAATTCTGCTTTATAAGCAGAAACTGTATTGTTTTTTTAAACTAAATTTTACAAAATCAAGGGAGAGGAAAACTATAATGTATGTTTTACCAAAAAGTGTATCCGTACAATGCATGTTTATATCATTGAGTTTTTTTGTACATTATATTTATAAAAAATGTGTGCTACTAAGAATGTTGATGTTGATGCTGATGAGCAGCATTTTCATGTAATAAACAAATTAATGAGCTTAAGTTATAAACTAGAATATAATCTAAGGAACGTCAAATTCCTGTATTTTGTTAGATGTACCATATACTTAAACATAATTGAATTGGCTACTAAAGTGTGTATGTAATTCAGAAGAAAAAATTTAAATGTTCATATTGTCAAGTAGGGCAATGTAAAATTTTTAAGTTACTTTACACACTACTGTGCAGTGCTCATTCAATAGAGTATTTTGTGCATACAATCAAAAGTATGTTAGAATATATATGAAGTACATATTAAAGTAATCAACTACTACAACCAAATTACCTTCATGCATCTATGTATAGCAAAAAAAAAATGTAGTACATTAATTCATATACGATTAAATCAAGGATAGTATTACATGATTACAGTGTAATGAAGCCGACTTGCCAATGAAATAAAAAAAATATCTAATCGTTTGTATATGTACTTCAAAATCGCAAAAGGTATCCAGTCGCTTTCTGTAGTGTTTACTTTTTTCCGCATGGTTGACGTTAGCTTTCATTAAGTCAGGCCGAAGAGTGGTTCCTGCGTATTTCCATTCTTTCGGAACTTTATTGAGCTACAAGCACCACCTTCAAGACATGTACCTACTACTTCTATTAGGAATGGGATCGAAATTACACGCAACTGGATTGCATAATACAGAGATTGAACACATGCAAACAAATACATGGGTACTTTAAAATCCAGTTTTGAAGATTTTGGCCCTCTTTATTGAATATTCCAGAGTGGCTCTTACTACCCTGTAGTAGGACATGAGTACACAAGGAGTATTGTTGTGATTACACAATATGCAATACTGCATAGGAAATGTGAAAGAGGCAACTTCTCATTTTTGGTTTTGGTGGGCTTGCAAGTTGTTTACTGAGCTAGCCCCAGTATTTTATTATTGGATAGTTTCAAGTCAGGAAACATTTGGAGGCATCCAAAAGGCAAATAGTGAGAAGTAGTGAAGACTGAAAAGAATTTCAAACACCGGGATGCCACCATTGTTTGAGCCGAGTCCAGGAGTGCCTCGCCATTATACGGTCGTAGTTATACAGTCATATCCGTCATATTCATTTTATTAGAAATTTGATTTTAGAAATACAAATAAGTATTGCGGTTTCAGTCAATCAACCAAAGCTGCACATGACCAACCATCGCCAACCCGCTCGTGTTGTTTTGTAAATCGAAATCACATCACAGAAGAAACTGGCAGTGTAAGAACATAAAGGCACAAGGCAATAGTGCTTTAGTACACTACTACTGGCGAATATTGAAATAAGAATCTAACTAATAAAACTTGTAATATTTTCTAGGTTTTGAAAAGTACGCACGCACTTTGTATTTTTATTAAACTAAAAAATACAGGCATATAGGTAGGTACATATTTGTATGGCTAGAACTTAGAACGTCAAATATTATTATGTATGTATTTACCGTTGCTTAAATCTGAATCGACGTCGAAGCTTCCAAGCAACCCACCAAACCGAGATTTCTCTGTTATTGCACTCGAAAGGACGGATGGACAAAAACACTTTGATACTCTTATGTTCTGACTGAGTGATTCAAGTAAATCGATTGCTTGTGCACACTCCACCGGGGAAACTACTACAGCACTGCACTGGCACTACGGAAGGGAAAGCATCCATACAAGATGAAAAGAGCATAATCCGTAGGAGCTATATAAGATTCATAAGTGCTGTTCAGTTCTTGACTCACTACAATCATAATCTCATTCTTCTTCTCTTCAGTATCTTGTAAAAGCCCATTCAACGGTAATGCCTTTCCCTCTATCCATCACCGTATCTTATATGATGGGCCATTGCTATTGCATAGAGATAGCAACATATTATGCACGTACCTATGCAACATAGTACCAACTAAAACCTGTTTTGCATAAAAGATCACATACCTGATAACTATAGAGATTTTTCTGCAGGTAGTTTCTACAAATGAACTAGGCTTCTTAAACTTTCACGGATCTCAAGATTGCAACCACTACAGACATCTATTTCGAAAACTAGCCAAGAATTTCCTGAATAAAACTATGACAGGAGTGTAGATAGTAGAAGAGACAATATATCCAGCAACTTTTTCATAGTTGAGCCGAACTCTCAAAGGCCCTTTAAGTACATATTATATAGTTTGATGCAGTACTAGTAGACAGACACATTCAACAACATTTCAATATTTTAATACCTTTTTACGCTCGGATCATAACCGTGAGGTCTGCCTGCCTGTCTGTCTGTCTGGATGACATGTGGACATGGATGTATAAAAAAGAGGAAACGTTCGAGCAAAAATTCTGTGTAATTCTGTCTGTAACTAGTAACTAGGATGCGATATGATGCTAGGTAGTACATAGTTACAGATATATATAGGTAGATATATCAGACTGAATGAGGATCAGGAATGATGAATAATATCGTCAAAGCAATAGCAATGCAATGCACCCCTTCCAATTCTTTCGCCCGTATTGGGAAGAGTAACAATACAGGGATTTATACAGCGTTGCAACACCTTCGGTAACTTCAGTAAACCCTTCGAAAATTTAATATCTTTTCATTGAAAAGATGCTTCGCTCCATCATTTCACTCCTTGGACAGTCAACAGTATCAACAATCATAATTCATAGCGCTCCTTCGTTTTCTCTTGTTTGGAGTAGTAAAGCAAGTAGGTAGGTAGGTAGTTTGGCGGAGCATTTATATTTATACATGCGATAGATTGACTGATCGTAAGTTCCATAACTATAATGACAGTTTGATTCGAAACCTTTGCCCCGAATTCGACAGAATGGACTTAGAAATTAACAAATCTATTATGCAGATGTTACACCAAGATTTTTTGTATTGTCATTTGGACCAGAACAAGTAATATTAGTGTCACCGGGTATCTGCAAAGGATCTTCGCAACGTAATTCTCCATTAAAGATGCTTGTTACAATACTCTTTGACGGCTTCATTTTAACTCCATTTATTCTGAACATTATTGCTGTAATAGTGTTAACTTTATAATTTTATACTATTTAAATAATATTTTTTTTATAAATAGTATTACGATTATTCAAGGTCTGTTTACCCAGCTAATGAGTAATGTTATTCCTGTAATGAACACTAAAATTACTGGAACCAAAACCAAACGTAGTACTACTACGCAGTAAACTATAGACCATTATCTAAAATGGCTTATAATCAAATGCTATGCTATTACTTAATTTGCTTAAAAACAAAATTCTGGGTTTTCCAAAACAAAATGTACGTCATAGCCATACTATTGATAAGTCACACCTTTATGAAATGTGTAGTATATTTACAGTACCGGAAAGAATTGTCTATATAACACTTTTAATGACTAGGATGTTAATTAAGCAAATGGATAAACTTGACTGTATAACAGAAGTACTTGATAATAGAAACTTCAGCCTTAGGAACAGTTATAAACTAATTGTATTACGCAGATCAGCATTCTATCAAAATTGTTTTCAATATAGGACAGTCAAACTGTGGAATAGTATCCCGTAGCAATACATAAACGAGATAATCATAAGGACTTTCAATCTGAACTTGGAAAATGGATTTTAAATAACCGAAACAACATTTACCTATATTTAATTTTACTTTACTAAATATGTATATTAGAATAGTAAGTTAGTAACGTAGGTCTATTCCTGGAAATAATTGTTCTAACTTTGTGAATTTGACAATAAAGCTATTAATATTAACATTACCTTAGTATTCTATCGACCAAATGGAATTTTGATGGGACAATTCCTTTTTATTTGTAAATTACCTACCCCCACACAGTAAGTACGAAGCTCGTAGAGTTGTAGTAGAACAAAAAAATGGAATCGATATAGATTTTTTAGAGCAGATAGATTTGAGATTGTGGATATTAGTACTAGAAGAAAAGCTGGAGGAAGAGTGGAGAATAGGCGAGACTGTGTGTACTGAGGTGACAAAAACTACAAGTGTCCAGATTCCCATGCGAGCACTTTACAATCTGGCGTTCTTCCTACAAAGTCGACGCGCATCAAATTGTCACACTTCTGGTTGGCTCCACAGCTTTGATTTCAAGGGAACTGGCTATGCATGCTATATAATATGCCGACTACTATACCGACTAGGATGCCGTAGACTGTAGACTTGAAGGGAGTGTGAAGTAGAGTACCCGGTTCTATTTTTTATTTTTGTTGGATGGAGCCGGCTGCATCTATAGGGAAAGTCCTAGTCGGGAACTCCGTCTGAAGAGGGACAGAAGGAGTAGGAGTAAAGTGTTGGTTATATAAAATAAAAGCTGTGTTTAGAGCCCCACAGTTTGTCATCCTGGGGTTACTTTGCTACCATGTCGTGGGTGAAGAAGCATTCTGAAGCAAGTCCAGCGTACACTCTTCGTCTTTTTGACGCCATTTCTAACAGTCAACTTGCCTACGTGTTTACAAAAAGTCCAACCACCGTTTTTACACATTTTTAAAGAAGGGTAAATGGTCATTTTCCTATTTTTGAAAAAGAGTAAATAGCAGGTTTACCATTTTAATAAGTGTAAATAGCAGTTTGGCTATTTTTTAAATACAAATAGTAGTTTGACAAACTTTTTATAAAGTGTTAAAGAGGAATTTGCACTTTTTCTAAGCACAAGTAAAACGTTGTTAATCCGGCCATCGGTCAAAATGAAATTAAGGGGATGCTGGAATTCCTTCACTAGGCTTTTAAGCGGGGTCTGGACTAACGCCACAATGCTTCTTCACCGACGATATCTGTCGTTATACGCACGATTTTATATATAAAGTTTAAAATCCTCGCCTTGTATTGCTTTACCGCATCCGTGTATCCTCCTGTACTGACAATACAATGGCTACAACTGGCTGGCCATTCTCTTACGGATACATACATATACACTCGGATGCGGATTGAGATCCTATATGTGTCGTGTCCCAGCCCTGCCAGCCCCCGCCTGTGTTTTTTCCGGGAGATATTTGCACAGAAAACAAAAATGAATCAAATGGGAAACCACAGTGAGTGAAAACTGCCATTAAAAATCATTTTCCAAGTGTGAACTTCCGAGCTTCTATTTCCCCCTTCCAGCCAGGCAAACTAATACATTTTAAATGTGTTCAGCACTTATACGATACTAAGGGCAGGCAGGTACTATACCTATACCTATACATACAATGTAGTACCTATATGCTTATACTTCCACTTATGGTTTCCACTGCAATTTGACGACAAATTGGTATATTTTTCTTTTTACGTAAGTACTGTACACACTATGTTGGTGTCTGAATTTACGTGTAACCCAAAGTTGCCACAGTGGATGTAGGTTGCATTCACAGTCACTAACTATTATTCCAAAGTATTTAAGATACACTGCCTCCACTTTATGTTGTACATATAAACCGGGAATTCATGCATACCGACAAAACACAGCGTCATTTCACACTTGATCAAGTTTCAGACTCAATTCATAGTATTGAATATTATTACCATGTAGATACATGTCTGGGTATGTATGAAAGGCTTTCATTTCCATCTTAATACTTTACGGAAAAGTTAGAATTGTATTGAGAATCTTTAGAATAATATTGAATAGCTAGGTGGTTCTGGGTTTGAACTGATATCTTGGGGTTCCAGGGCCCTCACAGTGCAGTGCAGTGGTATGTACCCAGGTAGGTAATACAGATACACTCAATAAAGTTTCATTCACTATTCTATCAGTACCTAGGTAGGTCCCTACTTTTCCTTTTTTTTTCTTCTTCTTCTTTTCCCTAGATACCTACCATATTATTTTACCCACACTCTAAACGTTTATTTCAAGACATGTTTGATAACAATGTGGGCGGACAGCCTTTGCAGACTTGACATCAAAGAAGCCATCATCTATGAAAATAACTTTCACACAGTATCACCTCCTTCTGATCCTGCCGTCCGCAATGCCCGTCCCTCAACATTAAACGAATTATACGAGTAGAAAAATTGAGAACGATAACTTGGGGATTGTAATATTGGTATACCTACCTACCTATATATAAACACTTGAAAGGAAAACACATGCGTCACTTGAGATAGAAATTAAATGTTAAAATGTGACAAGAAGGGCACCTGTCAATTGGAACCCCATTACAATGTCATTGTAAAACTTGTCATCATACTACTAACGTGTAATAATGATTCTTGACTGTGCTGTGGGCTACCTCTTACCACAAGTTAGCAGCACGTTTTGGATTTAGATCTATTACATGAAATAGGCGGTGTCTGTTTGTGGAAGTACGGGATATTTTATTTGTGTAGGTATGCACATACCTATGTACAAGGAAGTTACGACTTTGAATTTTTGAGCTGACACTACAGGGGAAGAAAATCAACAAAATAGAAATTACAATTAGAATAAGGGCAACTCGAAGAAAGGAAAAGCAGCAGGCGTGAAACAAGCAAATAATAAAATCAAAACTGGGATAACAATAAATTTAGATCTCTACAGAATACTAATGGAATCGGGAATACCTCCATTTCACTGCACTGTAGACTGGAAGGCTCTTCTAACAGCGTGGGTTGTAACGGAACAAATCAACACCAAAATAGGACCACCCTTGTCTTCAGTACCGTCCCCGTCATGGTCAACTGAGGCCTGTCATGGCAAATAATTGACATGTCAACAGAGAAACAGGAACGACAGATCAGTGAATGGTAGAAAAAGGAATGGGACCCTTCGTTGGTTTTTGCCTTTGCCAAATTGTTTCGTACAGCCAGAGAATCAATTGATTTCGTCCAACTTGACATATTGGTCAAAAGAACATGTATGTGTGTAGAATACAGGCAGAGACAGAAGTTCTAGCATCTAGCATGCTAATCCTCCGAGGTTTCCATTGTTCATTATTCATTCATGAAGGATTGATATTTGCCGCGTGTGTTGTTTTGTGCTATAAGTTCAGAGCCAGGCATTTTATTTCAGCTTTGTGCCCGACCGATACCGATGCGATGTTTTTAGGTACGTATGTGATTCGGATAACAAACCTGGGTAGCAGAATCTGATATTTTGTCACGAAATCCTGCTACGTTCCAACTATGACGTCATAGAAATTGTGTTTTTGGAAGGTGTAAATACCACGTTTTGCTCGTTTTCAAAATATTAAAAGCCTTACTTACTTCTATCTTTGAAGATACCCATTTATTGTTTTTAAAAGACCTGATTTGCCTTCTTTTAAAACCGATTTTTAGCCCAAATTGTAGAAATGCTTTTTTTGAAATGTATCAGTACCGTAGTTAACGCTCTTCCAAAAGCTTAAAAACTATTTTAGAATATTTTGAAAATACAATTATTTATCTTATTTTTATACTTTTCGTAATATTACTATCATTTACCTATTTTTTCGAAGCTATTTTCCAGCTCTGATCGTATAGCGATTTATTCACAAGGCTCCCGGCTAATTGTAAGCAGCTCTGTGCCCTATACCAAGGCAGTGCAAAAAGTAAGTATGTTATGAAGTAAGCAATTAAGCATTGATGATTCCCCCCTCGTTTTGAGGATTAACAAATTTCATCAATAATAATACGGAACAGAACTATGTAAGAATGTATTAGACCTGCGCATACAGATGCTGTTTATACGCTGTTTAATAATTTCTACACAATTTATAAATTTGTTTGTGTTATTTAATGGATGGTCCACCTGTGTCCAATATAAATCCGATTTCAAAAGTCAATGCTAAAAAAATTCTTGGTTGTTCCTCTAGAATCCCAGAACTGACTCAAGATAAGAGACAATTTTCACAATTTTCACACGGTTTCTAAATGTGCTGAGCAAACAGCTAATCTTTGACTTTTCCATTAAGCAAGAAAAAATAGGATTGAGAAGCATGAATTGAAAGGCGCATCATAAACGGAATATCAAAACGAACGTGATGACAAATTTAATAGAGCGTTTATTTCATATTCTTTCATTGATACATGCTGGAGCTTCCGGTTTCTACTGTGTGCTGGCCTGGGTGAGACACTTACGAACACACTATAGTTGACCATAAATAACGGCGATAAAATTGGTGGGCTTCCCATCACACTGCATTGCTCCTTGCAGGTTCATCGCGGTGGTAGGTGTAAAGGCTGACTGAATGGAAACGAGATCAATTGAGGGAGGGTCAGTCAGTGTTGGACTGATAACACAGACACACAAATTGTCATCCTTTATTCATCTCCATATTTACTAGGAAACCGAATTCAATTCAATTCAAAGGATGTTTAGAAAATCTTTTGGCTTTTCCTTTATTTGGATCATAAAAAATATGAAAGGAGCCCACGTTTTTATTTAGATGGGAAATAAAATTCTCTTAAGAAAAGGTATACCTGTACCATATAGGTACACAGGGAATTGAAAAAATGTGTCGCAGATAAGAACAAGAAGTTCCGTTTATAGCTTCTTATACTTTGCTTGATATAAAACTTTTGTAATTTGTCATCTCGACTCCTGCTGCTTCATGGAGCTGTTGCTCTGAGCTTCCTCGAACAATTTCTCAAGATTCAAAAATCCGTTGGCAGGAAGTGTACAAACTAACAAACATTGCAACATGCATGTTTCAAAATAAAAATCTTAAGTAAGAATGTTGGGTCTCTTTTCCTTGAAGGGGAAATACATCATGCGTTGATTCTTTACTTTCTGGAAAACCTATCTTCAAACTCATGAGCTCAACTTTATAAGCTACGATCATTTATTTTCTATCCAAATTCATAACAAAGCATGGAAAAAAGGGTCGATTGTGGAAATGCATTCTTTTTATTCTACTGTTATGCTGTTAAAAAGTTAAAGGAGCAGTTTCCATTAAAAGAAATGCATGCTAATTAATTACAAGGCTACTGATGCAAACCGCTAGAGTACTGATGACTGATGGTGATTTTGATCAAATTAATTACACCTACGTAGTTACTTATGTATATCCTTTACATCGTATATTTTGGTTCATCAAAATCACCGCAGAAGACGATTTAATGAAGGTCCATCGATTCATGAACGAAGTTAGGTCACGTGATGGACACGTGCGGGTACGACCACGAATTGGCACGATAATCTCTCGCTCACAAATGACTCCTCGGAGAATAAATGAATTCATTGGTTTCCAACAAGGCACACACGAACAATAGTGTAATCTCTCCCTAGCATTGAACTACTGCCAATGAGGCATTTTGGGAAATTGCAAATATTTGGAGTTGTACAAGCATAATATCAACCCTGGCCTACCTACTAATTAGCAATTTGTTGCCACTGTTGGCATAAAGAATACCTACCTTATAGTTGCATTGTGAAGAATGTTTACAATATTACAATCCGCTACATACATGGTCGCATTTTGGGTTCAAAATCAAAATCAAAAATCAAATATTGGGTGCTTTTGATCAATATTAACGATGATGATTCGTAAAAACCGGAGCACAGCGGTGCGGTGGCAGGCACCGTTAATAGGCAGCTGCCTACGCCATACATTCAGAAATGTAACTACATATGTCCTTTCTGAATTACAGTGTTTGTTTTTAAGAAAATACTTTCAACGTCAAAGTTTTAAAAAATGCTTTTTAAGAATTTCCAATCTCTTGCAAAACAAGCTTTTGCGAATGAAAATTGACGACTTTCTTACAGAAACGATTTTCAAAACGGCACCTTGTCCAAGTATGAATTGAAAAATAAGGAGCATCTTCGTCTGTGCGTAATTATAAGCTTAAAATAGGTAGGTCTAGAACTACCACTGCAGTTGTAAAGGCAAAAGACAAACAAAAAGAAGTCAAATCAACAAAATTACAGAAATACAATTTAACTTAGAAGGAACAACTGATGACTGATGACCAACTGTGAATGCTGATATCTGGCTGGACCCATCCGCACAGGTGGGCATGGAAAGAGCGTAACAGATGTTGCATAATTCACAGCTCACCGAACCCGATAAAACACAATCTCATGAATATTAGCCACATGTAAAATCCATCCATAGTTCCATTTCCACAGCACACTGATATTCCACACATAAACCGAAACATCGAAGCTGAATCGAGGGGGAGCGTCACAGATCACAGACGCTGACAATATTGAAGGCACAGTCTGCTCGAAGATACAAATTATGACATCATCATTACCGAATCCATTATATAGATACGCAAGTATCAACTTCATACCAATCCCAATCAAATCGACCCCATAATCCCTCGTTTTGAGTTATTATTCTGCAGGTAGCAGGTCAAAGAGCAGATCCGCACATTAGATAATATATGCAATTAGCAGGTAAATCACTTTTCACTCCATTCATTCATTCAACATCCCTCTTCAGGACTGATACCGCTGCTGCTACGTGGCTATCATTGAAGTACCGGGTAGCAATTTTTCCCCTTTGAACAAGTTAGCCAAGGTTTTCCTATAATAATGTTAGCATCAGTGAATCAATTCATGCATGCGTACAAAATTTTTACATAATATTCAGTTTATTATGCCATGAAGGTGACCCTTGTCTTCAAGTACATCCATGGCTATTAGCTATATTCATATTTTAAACAGTAACCTCCGCCTATTCTTATATAGTTGTACTCGTAATTAGTCACAACCAGAAACAGATTCGAAATGTTGCAATCTTCAAGTGTATTATTGAATTATTTCTCAAACGCGGAACTTCCCTACTAACAATAAGCTGCTGTTATTATTTATACAAACTTACACTCTATACCAACTTACCAACCATCATATAATTATTGTGATTTATACATTCATAACACGTTTATGTGCAGGATGTATTCTATAGCGGTATTGCACCAAACATTCTGGCGTTCTGGAACTGATTGCAACATCATTGTAAAGTATACGGGGAATTCTGTAGTACGTCGACGGTATGGGTATAGCTACTCTTAATTGCGCTCTTTGGATTTATTGCATCTTGTAAAGGAAGGAGTGAGCAGATCACAAGAACTGACCAAATCAGTCGGCCCGCCAGAAATTGGCAGAGGCCAGACG